>VJXU01001419.1:0-12290 GCA_008694245.1 Ganoderma sp. BRIUMSc
GCATTTACAAGCGACTATTCTCCAGCGCACGATCGCGCCGTCGCCCTCGACCAGAAGATTATGAGTGCGGCAGCCAATATCTCATCGCAGTACTCAGACCTTGTCTCGCTCGCTACGCGCCAGACCATGAGCTCCCTCGATTTCACGGTCGGCACAGACTCGAATGGGAACGTCGCCCCTGGCGACGCGAAAATCTTCATGAAAAACCTGGGCACCGATCGGTTCGTATTTCAGTCTCCAGCTCAGGATTCTCTCGTAAACAATGATCATTGCGTCCACAGTCGTGTGAATCCCGTAGAGCACATATTTGCAGCGTTTCCGATGCTTTTGTATCTCAACGCGTCGATCGGCGGCGCGCTGCTCCAGCCACTCTTGGAATCTCAAGACGCCCTGACCGGCCAGGCATTTGCGGCCATGGACTTGGGGACCACGTATCCCGCCGCTACCGGTTCTCATGCCGTGTCCAATCAAGGTGTTGAACGTGAGCGTCGTTTCTTCCCGGATCCTCTGATGGGCTGTAGACTGAACGATGCTCGTTCGTTTCGCAGAGTCCGGGAACATGCTCATCATGGAGCTGGCTCACGCGAGGGTTTCTGGGAACGGGTCGCTGCTCTCACAACATGTACGTCGAGGTCTCAGGTCACTGATAGCGCGATCGATGCCTTGCGTGCTCCCAGCTGAGCAAATTTTTCTGCAGTATGGCACGACGAAGCGATGGGCCGACTACCTAGTCAGCAATGCGTTAACTTCTCAAAGCCAGTCTGTAATCAAGCCAGGTATACGGTATCACTATTCTAACGAAGATCTGCCAGGACAAACCAGGACGAGGACACGACCGACTTGGCGAACATCGCTCTCAAGGGCATCATCGGCGTGAAGGCCATGGCTGAGATCGCGCATGCGCTGGGCGAGGATGCCGACGCGGTATCGTATGGCGTGAGTGCGCTGGTCATGGAATCCAGGATACGTGGGGTAGCGGGCTGAACAATTCTAGAACAAATCTGCTTCTCTCTTGAGCTCGTGGTTATCGCTCGCGACGTCCTCCAGCGGGTCACGCCTGCTCGGCAGCTATGGTAACCAGCAGTCATGGTCGCTTATGTACAACCTGTTCGCCGACAAGATGCTCGGACTGAACTTTGTGCCGCAGTCGGTGAGTGTCGACTTGCTGTCGCAAAGCCATCGAGGTATGCGTCAAGCTGTCCCTCATTGAATCGTCTTAGGTCATCGACACGCAGACACAATACTTAAGCAGCCTGTTGGCGACGGCCACCGAGTGGGGCTTGTCTATCGACAGCGAAAGCCAGCCTTACGGCAATACGGGTGAGACATCTCACGACACGCTCGTTCTCCGTTGGAAGCACCTCATTTCTCTATTCCGTCAGCATGGACCTTGTTCACATCTGCATTCGTATCCGATACCACCGTTCGGGACACCTTGATCCAAAAGGTGCACAACCATGCGAACTCCAACCTGAGCAATGGGATCTTTCCGGAAAGATACAACATCGGAGACAACACCTGGAGGGACGGCACTGCTGGGTGAGCGCTGTTCCCGTTTTGACGTTCCCGTGGGGTTGCTCTGCCTGACGCCATATTTCCCGCTTGCAGTCCTGCACTTGGCGGCGTGTTCTCTCATCTCGTCCTCACGTAAGTTATGGCGCTCACGAGACACAGTATTTCTGGTTCCGACTGAGCCCGTCCTGACTCTTCTCCCAGTGTTCCGAACCAAACCATCTCCCCCGGCTCGACAAACGGTGGTCAACCAAATGGCGGCGCCGGATCCCACTCGAAAACCAAAGTCGGTGCGATCGCAGGTGGTGTGATCGGCGGTCTGGCACTCGTGGGCATCGTCGCAGCCATCCTCGTTATTCTCCAGCGAAAGAGGCGCAAGCAGCAAACACAGTACGAGGAAGCAGACAAGGCCGTCGTCGCAGAACACACCCCACACCGGCCGACGCTCGCCCCGGATCACGAGCAGCCCAGCTCGGACTACATGCCCGTGTCCACACACTCGGACATAGCGACGGTGGGATTCGCAGGGATCCGCGCAGGCGACATGGGAGCGTACGAGAGCAGCACCGCTGTATCGCCTTCTCCAGACCCCTCTACCACAAAAGTCCGGCGGCGAGAGGCGACGCCGACCACGACGCACCAGCCTGAACACGCACTGTCCGAGTCGGTCGCCACATCGTCCAATTTCGGCTCGCAGACAGGTTCGGACTCGAGTAGGGACCTATTATCGCCAAGGGACGCAATTTCGACAACGGACGTGGTGGGCCTCCGGGCGGAAGTGGCGAACTTGCGACGGGTGATGCAGGAGTTGCGGTCGGAGCGGCTGGAGCCTCCTCCGGAGTATGCTGCGTAGGGAGCAATCTCCGTCGTGATGCTCGGATTGGTCTGCGTCGGCCAGTCATCCAAATGTATATGTATTCCAACTGTTTATTCAACATACCACAGACCACTTTCCGCTGTGTTTCTTGAAGGATGTCTGGGCTCTGAGCACTCTAGAGATCGTTCATGAGCCGGTTTGTCCGCAGGCCCCAGATCAAGAACGTCCGTCATATGCTGCCACACCTTTGGCTTCCTCTTGGCTTCGTCCTTGCTGACCGGTGTGCTTGCAACCTGCGCCACTCTTCCAGAAGCTGCAACCGCAGGACGTTCGGACCAGAGCACTACCAGTCGGCTGGCGGCATTCCGTCGAAGTTCACGAGCGAAAAGTACGTGTTGCTCGCCGCAACCCTGAACAGGGAGGTACGTGCAAGTGTGGAGGCGACTCGGATTTAGCCCACTGCTCACTTCCGCGTGCGCCTGGACGGCAAGAATCTGGAACACCTCCGAATGCAAGGTGAGCACGGTACTCTGTTTCATTCTGCGCACCTGGATATGAGCTCAAACGGCGAGCGGCCGACTGACGGGAGCGGCAGGACACATTGAATGCACGGGTTCAGCCCTTTTGCGAACCTCGACGACGATGCGTTTGCGAAATATTCGTGCCCTCTGACTAGACTGGGCTCGACGGAGCCTGTCAAGGCGTACCTGCTTATGCGGTGGCCAAGAGCTTGCTGACTCCCAAGATGGTCCCTTCTGGTGTGGTAAGATATATCGAAATCCTGTAGGGTCGCCAAGGTAGACATCGCCAGCATGCTGCCTCATGCAGTTGACCGAGAACTAAGTAGAAGTCCGCGGCAAACATTCAAGGGAGTGATTATGAGCGCCCTGGGCTTTGACCCTATTTGGCTACCCGGATCACTCCGGGGACTCAGCGCAGACGGACTCCAGCGCAGAGCGGACTCCGCTATACAGACTGTATCGCCGTCCTCCTCCCGCGGAACAAGATCATCTATCATCAGCCTCGGGGGTTTCGGTCTTTCAGATGTCAGCCCCATTGTACTCTCCGACATCGACACGTTCGTCCGTGGCTACGTCAAGGGCCGCCCCCATATCTCAGTTGGTCGGACAGTCCAACTATCCATGTACGTGCCCTCCTGCCACAATAATGGCGATCTCGCAAAACCTATCATCTCAGAACGTATCCTAATGACTTTTTAAGCAAATTCTGACTCGAAAATTAGGCTTCAGATGGTCCATTCTCCGTTCCGTGGAAAAACCGTTTGTGGTCCGCCTATGGGAGACAAAGCTAATTTGAAGTGCGACGCCCAAGCGGTACCAATAGCCCTCTCATCACGAGAAGCGGCATTGCGGCATTGCCATGAGCGACTGAAGGCATCTGAAGCAGATTGGGTTCTGTCATGTCGGAGGCGGGCTCGCTCTGTCAGCGACCTCAGAGCCAACCAGTCACTCAGCCCCGTCGCACGGAGAATGAGGCTATATTCAGCTCTTAATCAATCTTCCAGCTTATCTGGACGTCACTGTCTACCTGTCCTCCTGACTTATCCTGCTCCAGCACCCGCCTCATCCGCCTCCCCTCCAAACTCTAGGTCCCCATTGAAGCTCGTCACTGGCATGCTACCCTCTACATTATGTTCTCTACTATTCACTACGCCTTTCTTCTCTCTCATTCATGCGCAGGGCCCTGTTCGGACGCTCTTTCCCACAGCCTTTCCTCTCGCCGTCAAGACCCCATACCTCAGCACATGGTATGAGAGCTTCGTGAGTGCCGATCCCCTCACAAAATGTTGGCCACAGTTTTGGACCTTCAGGGCGAGTGTCCCGTTTAATGAATATGAAGGCGCAGTTTTCACAGCGGAAACCACAGGGGGTCGCATCAATTATGGGATGGACGGGCAAGGTCAGGGTAAACGGAACAACGTACAAATGGATGGGGCAGGATGGGGCAGGCACCCCTGCAAATGTCACCAACATCCAGGCTACGCCGACCCGAACCATCTTCGTCGTGCAAGCAGGGCCGATGAATGTTACGATTACCTTCCTAAGTCCGGTCGAGGTACGTCGCTCCCGTTCGAAGAGTATGGCTTCAGTCTCAATATACAAATAAATTGGTGGTTAGCCCGACGACTGGGTCAAGCAGTCGATTCCATTTTCTTACATGTCTGTGGAAGTCCAATCCCTCGATGGAAATAGCTATCCGGTGCAACTATATTCCGACATCAGCGCAGGTACAGCTTTGTGGATGGTCTCGGCCTGGGCACTTTGTTGACGAGTCATTTTTTCTCCAGAGTGGGCATCTGGCGATAGGTCGAACGTGGTCAAATGGAGCAATGCCAACACAGGGAGCTCGATCTACCACGAGATACAGTTGCAAAACCACCCCCAGACTGTCGAGACTGAGGATCAAGCGCAGGATGGTACAGTGTACTACGCAATGTCTACGGTGAGTGCAGTTACCACGGCCGACACCCAGATCTGGGTTCTTGGCCCGCGTGTCCCCGTAATGCAGCTTAACGCCGACCCAGTCTCAAGCCGGCATCTCGTGGCAAATCGATCGAAATGATACTGTCCGCAATGGGTTCCAGAGCAACGGGAAGCTCACAAACACAGCATCCAACGCATTTGTAGCTATCTCGCCGTACGCCGCTTGTTCTTTCAGGGCACTTCGGCCCGTCCCTCATGCTGACTGTTTTATAGAACTGTCTCCGTATTTGCGTTGGCGGTGGACCTCGGGACAATCCAGTCGACAGCGTCCCCCGTTGTTTGGTCTGTTGGGTACGTTCGCGACCCAGCCATCACGTACAGCACGCCTGGTGGAGCAGTCCAGCTACGGAGGCCGTGCTACGCGACGCAGTACAAGAGCATTGAAGATGCGGCGAGTATCTGTTGTATTTGGCTACCTGCAGACTTCCTGAATCGGCTCCTTGCTGCAGATTGACGCGTTCACTGGCGACTACGCCGGGGCGTACAGCCGCGCTGTGGCCCTCGACCAAAAGATCATGAGCGCGGCGGCGGCGATCTCATCGCAGTACTCGGACGTCGTCGCGCTGGCCACACGACAGGTCATAGCCACGCTCGATTTCACCGTCGGGACCGATTCGAACAACACCATCATCCCGGACGACGTCAAGATCTTCATGAAGAATCTGGGAACAGACAAGTTCGTAGTCCTCATTTTTGCACAACAGTAGGCGATAGGAAACGACGACCCTCACCCTTGTTTTGGTTGGTAGTCGCGTGAACCCTGTGGAACACATCTACGCGGCGTTCCCGATGTTTTTGTATCTGAACGCATCGATTGGCCGCGCCCTCCTCGAGCCGCTCTTGGACGTTCAGGCTGGTCTCATCGACCGGTCGTTCGCCGCTATGGATATCGGAAACACGTATCCCACGGCCCTGGGTTCTGAGGCCGTGCCTCAACAAGGTGTCGAACGTGAGCACTGTTCTGCCTAGTCCAGTCCGTATGCTCTGTAATGAGTAAGGCTCCGTCCGCATTCAGAGTCTGGGAATATGCTGATCATGCAGCTGGCGTACGCGAGGATATCGGGTGACGGGGTGTTCCTCTCGCAATATGTACGTGTCGTACGCTTAAGCAGCCTCTTGTGCGCCCGCTGATGGCGTGTTATTTACAGTACAACACGACAAAGAGGTGGGCCGACTACCTGGTCAGCAACGCACTCCGGTCTCCAAATCAGTCGGTCTTGTCCTAGAGTGAGATTCACGGTGTCGTAGCGCCGACTGCACAATATTCCAGGACAAACCAGGACGGGGACACAACTGATTTAGCGAATACCGCTCTTAAGGGCATTATCGGCGTGAAGGCCATGGCCGAGATCGCGCATGCTCTTGGAGAAGATTCCGATGCGACGGAATACAGCGTGAGTGCGCTGGTCATAGGTTCGCGACATCGGCGAGACGGTGAAGTACTAACGGAGGGCTGTAGAACCAAGCCTCTGCCCTGTTCAGTACGTGGCTGTCGCTCGCGACGTCCTCTGGCGGCTCGCGCTTGCTTGGGGGCTACGACAACCAACAGTCATGGTCGCTCATGTACAACATGTTTGCAGACAAGATGCTCGGGCTGAACTTCATACCTCAATCAGTAAGCTTTGAGTAATTGCAAAGCTCTTGAGTTACTCCTCACCCTTGTCAAAATATTATTATTTCAGGTGATGGACATGCAGACGCAGTATTTGAACAGTCTGTTGGCGACGGAGGCTTCCCAGTGGGGCTTGCCTGTCGACAGTGAAAGCCAGCAGGAGAGCAATACGGGTGAGGCGTCTCGCGACAAGATCTGCTTCGCTTGAAAACATCTAATTTCTCCATCCCTCTAGCGTGGACCATGTTCGCGTCTGCGTTCGTGTCGGATGGCACCGTGCGGGACGGCTTGATCAAGACGGTCTACAACCATGCCAACTCCAACGTGAGCCTCGGGCTATTCCCCGAGATATATAATATCAGAGATAATTCCTACCTACGTGGCGCTGCTGGGTGAGCTTGCGCGTTTCAAGATTTTCCCTGGTGTTGCCATGATTGATGCGTATGTGTTGACCAGCCCCGCGCTCGGTGGCGTGTTCTCCCACCTCGCACTGACGTAAGTTCGGAACCCTGCTTCGATACTCGAAAGCTCTGGCTCTGAGCCCACCCTCTCGCAGCGTTCCCAACAAGACCATCTCTCGTGTTTTGGCCACCGGCAGCAGCCAGCAAAGCGCCGCCCCAGCCAAATCGAGCAGCAAGGTCGGCCCAATTGTAGGTGGGGTGCTCGGTGGTCTAGCCATCGTGGGCATCGTTGTCGCGATCGTCATTGTTCTCCGCAAGAAGCGCTCGCAGAAGTACACGGACGTGGACATGGTCGACCCTACGCTCTCATCGTCCTATCAGAACCCCATCTCGGGCATCCGGTCATTGGACACGACAACAGGATCCTCAGGAATCGGTGGAGACAGCATGGGGGCGTACAACAACACCACCATACCGCTGCCCTCAGACCGACCGCCTACGAAGGCGCAGCGCGAGGCAGGGCTCAGGGACATGCAGCAGTTTGCGCCGTCTGAGGGAGCGACTGCATCGTCGATTGTCGGCTCGCAGACAGCTTCTGCATGGACTCGGGATATGGCCTCGACAAGGAACTCGATATCGACTACGGACGTGGTGGGCCTCCGGATGGAGGTGGAGAACTTGCGGCAGGTGATGCGAGATATTCGGGCGGAACGACTCGAATCCCCACCGGAGTACGCGGAGTAGGAGTCGGTCGGTCTGGCCCGGGATGTTCTTCGCATTCAGCCTTGTTTCCTTGCGTGCTTTGCGGCGAGCATTTGCCGCTGAATGCTATGCTTCGTATGGCAACACTGTAGCTAGTACAAAGGGAGTCTCAACTTTACTGCTTGTAGGGATATGTTTTGGGGTGGCGGCATCAACGTTCGGTCTTGTATATGCGCGTCAGAGAAGCGCTGGTCCGAGGCCACATCCAAGCCAGAGAACGTGCAGCACCCCACGGCGACCTTTGTCGGAACAGAATAGGCCGGTGGGTTACCTGAAATCTCGAGGAGAGAAATCACAAGCAAAAAGAGAGTAAGGGTGGGGTGCTCGCCGATTGTTTTGTAGTATCCTTCATATGCACGGCTACGCCGTCATGTATGCTTCCAGAGCGAGTGCCAAGCCTATCCACCAGCACCGTCTATCCACCAGCTCCGTGACTGGGCCCCATGGTCTTTTCCTCAGGCTGACGTGGGTGGTTATCCTAGGCCTTGCGACGACCTTCAGGACGAGCTCGAGGTCTGGCGGTAAGTCTCTATGGCGGATGCTCTGTCAAAGGTCATGCTATTAGACTGGTGGGCTCCGTGTGCACGTCCGTCTACACGAGAAGGCGGCACTCGGTGGCCACAGAGCATTGGAGCGGCCACAGAGAGGAGCACAGCAGAGATGACGTGAAATGTCAATAAGTACACGTCGTCGTCGCCGTCCTGGTGGGATGGGGTGCGCGCAATACCACTCCAACTCTCAATACCCATTGAACGCATACAAGCGCGACAGCGAGCTCGCAGTACACCCATGCCATGGCAATGCCGGTCGGCCAGCTACGTCCTGTCGATGTCTGCGAACGAAAGAGACAAATTGGAACTGACGATGATGTGGTAGCGCATGCAGCAGAACGACGCAGTAGGTGCGGGCATTGCCCTCGATGCTCCAGCATGAGCTTGAGCGGGATCTGTGAGACCTCGTGAATTGCGCAGGTCGAGCCAATCGGGGCACCAGGTGAGTTGAGTACGGCGAACGTGGCGATTGCCACACCACTCCGGCCGCCTCTCCAGGCCATAATCTCGTCCGAGTCTTCGACCTCCTTCACGAGCGGCTCCATATTGGGGCTAGGACTGTGAATCCGACGGCGCATGCCCTCCCCATTTGGCGGGAACCGGCGTGCGTGGTAGTGGGAGGGGTTCAGAGAAGGGAGACCGGCTGCAAGGGGCGGTTTAAACTGAGTCAATGGCGCGACGACACGCGCGTTGAGAGCAAAACGCGCTGCACAATATAACCCTGCTGATCGACAAGCAAGGGAAGAAGAGGAGATCAGAGAACACGCACCAATCACTTTTCACTGAACCCCCACCGCGTGCCCTGCTTGTTATCCCGACGAGTGAGTGTCCCGTCAACTAGTACTGCGGCCGGACTCAGGCTGAGATGCGCAACTTGAAGGGCGAGGTCGTGACCAGGTGTCGCATGATAGAGAATCAAGCATTTGTGCAAGCGTATGAGTTCAAGGGCACAAAAACGCTGCCAGGGGTCTTCTCAATCGAGTCGAGGATGAGGGGAGGAGCCAGCTGGAGCCAGCTTGAGAGCAGGAGGGCACGCCAAGCCGAGCCGCCCGGGCCGATACCCCGCCCCCTTCTTTGGTTGACGGGCAGAGTGGGCAGCGCGCACACATCCTCACGACTCCCATCCGATCGCGACCCATCGGACGCTGCCTCAGATCCTCCACTCCCTTGCATACACTCTGTTCACTGTCTACCCCTCCCTGCCTCAGCCGATTCGCCATGAGCTCCCCGTCGCTGCCCTGGGAAGTCCTCGAGAGGATCATCGGCCACTCTGGTGGCGATCCCGAAACGCTGCACAACTTCTCCCTCACATGTCACAACCTCCGTCCTCGCTCTCTCTGTTTACTGGTCGCAGACGTCTCATTCAAGTGCAGGACTGATATCTACGACTTTTGCGACTTCCTCAAGGCCAAACCGCATCTCAAGCCCCTTGTTCGCTCCATAACCGTAAATCTAAACGATTTCGCACCCGTCCCCATCCTCAACATACTTCCGAATCTCTCTGAATTGGGGTTAACCACGTCGCCGCGGACCCTTCCCATTTTGAACCGACCCTATCTCATATGCTGCAGGCAACTCGGCGCGCACATCCGAGTTCTCCGCCTCTCTCGCATTTGCTATATGACCTTCCTCGATTTCGCCCGAGTTCTCCTCATTTTCACAAAACTCACGGATCTGGCCTGTTCAAGAGTATCTGTTCGAGAGTGGGGCCATCTGACAGCTCTAGAGGTCCTCAAACAACGTCTACTTCAGCGACTGAATCTACGCACAGTGAGTCATTTGCTTTGTTGTTGCTACGAGGCTCATGACTGAAGTACGGACCTTCCACTGGTAAGATTGACATTGACGACCAGATGGAATATGGCTCACCTGTGGCTGCGCTGCTCCTCGACCTTGAGCCGGGTTTAGTGCAATCCAAAGTGGAGACCCTCACCGTACAACGTAGGTTTTTTCCGGCTCTGGACCTATATACCCCTCAGCCTGAGAGCTCATGTCATTCACTTTTTATAGTGCACAGACATAAATTTTCTCACTCGTTCGAGTGGCTTAAATTGCGGTCTCTGGTGCTCCGTGTGGACCACATTGCCAACGACGATGTTTTAGCCGCCAACGACGTTTTAGCCGCCAATGTTTTGTTTCTGAAAAACATCCCCACTTCCACCCTTCAGGATGTTGTGGTGGAGTTGAGGTGTCTCTCCCTCTCCACGCTGCAAGTGCTTGACGCTGTCAAGACTACTAGTGCTGCGAGCAAGCGAGAGCGCATTCGCCGGCAAGCGGATGCGTCTTGTGCTATGCTATTTGTGGAGATGGCATGGGCCTTGCTTAGGTTTCCCCAGGCCCGATCCCAAATGATCTTTCTCATCAACAATGTGCACGAGCACACAAGATCATTCTGGACCAAAGAGCTTGCCAAGTGCTTTCCTATGCTATCACAATGTGGAGCATTGACGATCACATTTAAGACGGGTAAACGTCGTTTTTGCAACCGTCTTAATGCAAAAAGCTAACTGGTCCTGGTATATCTAGTCATCCCCGGAGGAAGCCATATGTCCAATGTATGCGGTATCGCACCTTCTCCTGATAGTAAATGGGTTGCAACTGCATCCGATGATTATACGGTCATCCTCTGGGATGCCACCAATGGAGACATAGTCCACCAGTGGGTTGCACATGACTACAATGCGGTCATGACCGTTGGGTTCTCCCCAGACAGCCAATATCTTGTTTCTGGTGGCAAGGATGCAGAAGTCAAAATCTGGGAAGTCGCTGCAGGCTTGCACAAACTCATTGCGACACTCAAAGGGCACACCAAGACGGTCTATCACTGCACATGGTCTCCCCGCGGTGATAAGATTGCGTCCATGTCTGAGGATGCAACTGTACGACTTTGGGATGCGCGCGCACTCCACGAGGTGTATGTGCTCATGCATGCGGATGGAGGAAACATGCGCTTCATCGCATTCTCTCCTGATGGTCGCTGGCTCGTCTCCGGTTCCACGGTTGCCTACCACATCTGGGATGTCGCCACTGGCATGCTCCACAAGTCTGTAATGACTGAAGGCGAATTTTTGCGAGCCCCTGTTGCTCCATTTGGCCCACAGAGCACGTGGATTATCGTACCGGAACGTGATGGGGTCAAAATTCTGGACATAGAGACCGGAGAAGTGCTAGCTGGTTTGAGCCGGGCATACAGTCCATGGGACGTCGCAATCTCGCCGGACGGGACCCTGGTGTTGACTTTATCCTTGGATGGCGTGGCGAGGCTCTGGGACGCGTGGACCGGCGTCGAGCTGTTGTCGTCTGGAGGAGATGGGACAGTCAACGAGGCCGGTTTCTATTCGTGCTGTTTCTCTCCGTGCGGGAGGTTTCTCGCAATGTCATTGAACAGTGGTATGGTGGGGCTGTGGAGGGCAAGGGACGGGTTGTTGATGGCCATGTTCTCTGAGCACGAGGGCTTAGAGGTGCGTTTTTTAGCTTTCACTCCGGACGGTGAGACTCTCTGGTCTGGAGATGGTAATGGGGGGGTCAGCATGCGGCGAATCTGCGATATCATCGTTGCGATAGAAGAATGGGATTTGTAGTATGTACCCATACAGTGTTTGCTTTGTTTTCTTTTCGTGTGCCCTAGACTGTGTTCACATTTAATATTGATCAATCAGACTTGAAAGGACGGGGCGAGCACGGACTCCGGAGTCACCGTGCTCATCGAACTTACGTAATGCTGATTACAGGCTGTCAGGTTCAGCTGCCGCCGCCTGAGTGCGTGCACGGTCCACCCGCCATCGCGCACTCTATCATCTTCGCCGCCATCCACAGCTACTTAGTCTGTTCCGCTCAGTACTACCATGTCGCAGCTGGTTGTTGTTGGTTCCAGGAGAGCGAAATAACCACGTACGTGCCTTCTTCGATCACTGCCGCAGTCCCCCCCCGCCGCGAAACCCAAAATTACGGCCTTTCCGCTGCCAGTGCGTGAAGAAGTTGACTGACTGATACCCGTCGAGTCTTATTAGACTTTGATGCCTTTTCCTCCTTGTTAACTCATATGCCCTCCGAGGTCTGCCTACAGGAAGCGAAGCGTGCCCTGTGGGCGACACTATTGACTGTTCACCGTGACAAGAAGCGACATTGCCA
>VJXU01001426.1:0-22512 GCA_008694245.1 Ganoderma sp. BRIUMSc
CCCGCGCCCCGCCCATCCCCTCACCCACCCCACTCCAGACCATGAATCCCCTACATGAAGCCCACGTCCACAACAAGCGTACCTCCATCAACGAACTCCTCAACCCCGTAGCCGCCACCTCCCTCGACGCTCCTTACAACCAGCAGCAGCTGCCTAGCCTCTCGGCTGCCCTCCAGTACCCTCAGCACCACCATGCCCAACCCCCACCCCAGTACTCGCAACAGCTCCCGCCCCCGCACCAGATGAACAATGGGCCTCAGTTCAGTCTCCGCGCCGCGAACTGGGAGTCTGCAAAGGACGAGCTTGGGCCTCCTCGACGACCCGAGTCTGATGCTGCTGCCTGTCGCTACCCGTCTTCGTCCTCTATGCCCCCACACCCCATGTATGCTGATAGCTATCCGCGACACGCTCGCCCAGTGGAAGAGGCGCCTCATTACAGCATGGAGTCTGCCCAATCATGGTCTTCTTCTCACGAAATGCACAGCGCGCCTTACGGCCCCCCGCTGATGTCGCCAGTGTACTCGGACGAACGGACAGGTAAGTTACGTCCTGTCATGTACCCCCCGGATCAGCTGCCAATGCTGGCCATGGTCCTAGCGCCGTCAGGAGAAGGCATGTCCAGAGGTGAGTCCCCCATCGGATCCTCGCTTGCCTATCGTCAAACCATCGCCGCTCCAGCTCCGTATCCCCCTCCTCAAGCGCCCCCACACGCGCCCCAGTCGTACGAGCAGGAGCTGCCCAACCCACCGCCCCACCAGCAGCAACACCCCGCCTACGTCGCAAACGCGTATCACCTTTCCTACTATGCACACGCCCATCCACCACGTGAATATCCATAGTTGTTGCCTGCGCAATATCCTACTAAATGAGTGTTCTTTTCGCTTTCCAGCACGCGGTGCGCCCATTCAACCCATCCCACGGTCTGGACCTACATCGCCACAAGCATACTACCCTTCCCCCATGAACATGGCGTTCGCTGCCATCCCTATCGCTGCGCCACCCCCGCAGATGGTCCAACAACAGCAACAGCAACAGCTCCTGCAGCAAAAGCGGGCTCCCGAGCCCGACGACGATCAGGGCCCCAAGAAAAAGGCCAGGTCAACGAAAGCAAAGGGACCCGAGCCTGCTGGTCAGTCTTGTTTTCGGAAATCCAAACCCGAGCTTGACGCCCTCATTCTTTCTGACCAGCTTCCTCTCGCCGAGGATACAATCAGAAGAAGCGCGGTGATGCTGCCCAGGTCACCGCTCAAAATGGTACGTATCCGCGCCGTTTTGTTATCGTCTGGAGGCGACGGCTCGCCGTTTCCGCTCTTTTAGTGTCCGATGATGCTGTGTGCTTATACACCTGATAATCCAGGCAAAGACAAGGCAGCAGGTTAGGGCGTTGCAGCACTTTCGCATGTGATCCTTCAGTCGCTTACCGTGCCCAGGTCCATCCTTCGGTGCTATGCGAATTGTCGCAGAAGATGGTGCCAATAATCCTGAAACCGCCGGTCCTCTACAGCCAGAGCTGCAGTTCGCTCGTTGCATGTCCAACAGATATCGCTCAGAGGAGTTCCCTCGTTGCGTATCTTGCACAAGACGATGGGCCGGGGATACGTGCAGGTTCCAAAACATCCGGTTCTTCCTCAAGAATCAGAACCGGGATATTGTTGGGATAAGTTTCGTTGAGAGCCAGAAACCTGACGCACCGACGATGAACTTCCCCAACAAGTGGAACATGAACCTCGAGCTTGAGCATATCCACCGTGTTAAGGTTGGCTATATGCGCCCGTAGCGGGTAACTTTTACTGACATGACCGTTGTAGCGGACAGTAGCCGAAGCCCTCTTGCCTATACTCCAGCAAGAGATGGAGCACCTTAGCTTGCCTGAGATCATACGGCGACCAAGGGAGAGCGAGGTCCGCGCGACGTGCGGTAGGTCATTTCGGACGTTTTCCCCGTGGCAGCGTCCGTGACCTTCTTGACAGACACTTGTATGACATCCATCTTCTCAAGCAGTTGGATGTGCCGTCTTTGCGGACGGGAGGCATGTGCAGAATGCTTCGAGCAGGTCAAGGAACTAACCACCGATCGAGTGGGCGCGCCAGAGGCCGAAGTTGCGGCGCTCCAGGCTCGCCGGGAGAAGCACGCCCACATCAACCCCTTCTTCCTTTCCTGCACCCGCCGGAACGAGCACCAAGCCAAGGATTTCTCACCCATGTCGCGCTTCTGCAAAATGGAGCTCAAGCAAGCCATCGAAGAGATGGAGGCACTGGTCAAGCGTCCCTTAGGCGTGGCCAGCGGCTCGGACGAGGCGTCCGAGATTATTATCAAGTCCTCCCCAAAGATGTCCAGGGACGTCTGGGCCTCTAGCCCAACCTTGTCGTCATCGACGGCAGGCGACGCAGTGAAGCCAGGTGACTCTTCATCGTTCGCCAGCGCTTCGATATCGTCGGCTTCTTCTGCGTCGAACAGCGCGCATGTTCCATCGTTTGAGACCGTCGTCTTCTCGGACGCCGACCTCACAGACGAAAAGTTCCGCCGCGTCTGGGAGCTGGGCGTGCCGCTGGTGGTTGACGGAATTCTGTCGAAGTTCCACAACCAGTGGACGCCCGATTATTTCAGCACCAAGTACGGCACGCAGAGCTGCCTGATCCTCGAGTGCCAGACTGAACAGAACAAGCGGGTCACCGTCGCCGAGTTCTTTGGTCTATTTGGCAAGTACGAGGGCCGGCGGGACTGCTGGAAGCTCAAGGTACGAGCTAACGCGTTTTTGCCGCGGACATGCCGCTAAATCGCCGCTGGCGACTTTTTGTCGCAGGACTGGCCCCCGTCAACTGATTTCAAAACAGCGTTCCCAGAGCTGTTCGATGATTTCAGTCGGGCAACCCCTGTGCCGAACTATGTCCGTCGCGACGGCGTGCTGAATATCGCGTCGCACTTCCCAGGCAACGCGATTGCGCCAGACCTCGGTGAGCCGTTCAATCCCCCAGCCCCCCACGCCGCGTTGCGGGCGGTCACCCTGCTCCAACTTCGTTCCATGACACGCTGACGATGTCCGTAGGTCCTAAGATGTACAACGCTATGGCTTCGTTCGAGTCTCAAGGCAGCAAGGGATCAACCCGGCTGCATATGGACATGGCGGACGCGGTGAACATCATGACCTACGCCTCGCCCACGCCGGACGGCCGTCCCGGATGCGCTGCGTGGGACATTTTCAGGGCGGAAGACACGCCTAAACTGCGCAAGTTCTTGCGGAAGAAGTTCAAGGGTCAGTACCAGCACGACCCCATCCACTCGCAGCAGTTCTACCTGGACTCCTTGCTCAGGCAGGAGCTCTACAAGGACTATGGGGTGCAAAGCCACCGGATCTACCAGAAGCCTGGCGAGGCAGTGTTCATACCCGCCGGGTGTGCGCATCAGGTGCGTGTCGGTTGCTCGTTCCTCAGCCCGAAGGGGACTGTGATGGAGGTTGACATTGGCAATTTGTAATGCAGGTGTGCAACCTCGCGGACTGCATCAAGGTCGCTTGCGACTTTGTGAGCCCGGAGAACATCGAGCGGTGCGAGATCCTCACGCGCGAGTTCCGCGAGCAGAACCAGTCGATGGCGTGGAAAGAAGACGTCCTCCAGCTGCGCACGATGATGTGGTTCGCTTGGCTGTCGTGCGCCCGCCAGGAGAAGGAGATCCTGGAAGGGTAGAGGCAAGGGTCGCTCAGACTGCTGGTCGTGTCGCCGATCCGGGCCCAGGACATTTTCATTTCTTTCACAAGCCCCCTCTTCATCCGCCCCGCCGCTTGCTTGCTGCTCCCCCTCGCCCCTCGTCCCTCGTCCCTCATCACTGATTTCCCCCGCCCACGCCGCATCTCGCATTATGTATGCACGATATCCTCTCCTCTCCTGAATCATGAACGTGCTACCGCCATGCTTTGTAGTAGTGTTTGTTTGATGTGCTGCGTGTCGTCCGGTCTCATGTTTCCCCTCCCAATCTCACGAGTCCCAACCCCTCCGTAATAGTATTACGCCCACCCAACCTGCTTCGATGTAACACATAGTACCCTGTGTCGTAGTACATATATCATGCACGCGCAATTGCCAACTCCTCGGAACGGCTATCCAAGCTCTGTACGCCGCCGAACCCGTGTGCTGCTCGGGAGACGGTCTGGGATCTTGTTATCCAGGTTATTGGTCACCCAGCCTGCGATCTCTGGTGGCGCAGGGAACGGTTCAACGTGCACGTTCACTGCGGTTGGTAGCACGCACCCCAGATCCCTCCATTGACAGGACCTCCTGCAGCTGGATGCCTCTCGCGCCATGCATGGAACACGACGGACGCAGATACGGCGCGATACGCGTACGCGGGTGTCAACCCGAGCCAAACTGCCGGACTTATATCAGATCAATCTCCGGTCCATTTGCAACTGGCGAGCTTCGACGCCCACACCTCTGGAACCGACGATCATTTTGCGCACCACCGTTGGCGGGTAGCGGGGGCGTGTGCACCGATCCGGGCCAGATAAGACGTAAAACGTAACCGCGGTCTGCTGGCAGCAATGGCCGCGGTTGCATAACGCAAAGTGCACACCCCCGGCGGGCGGCCGCGTGCAGGGAACAAGAGGCTGAACACGGTCGTTGTAGGCTTGCCGGACGCACCATGTGCGCGGGTCTGGGCTTGCGGCGGGATTGAGACGGAGGGCGTGCTTCTTCCCCTTGCCTCGGCCCCAGAACGAGGGGGGCGTGCAGCGGCGTTGAATGCGGACGATCTTGATCTTCCCAGCTGCGAGGAGGGCGTGCGCGGACTCGTGGCAGAAAAGTGCACGAGGGGAAGGCCTTGAGGCGGCGGGTCTAAGATCTGCCGCACCGGGAGGCCATTTCGACGCTGCAGCTTCGACTCGGCTAGGAGCTGGAATGCGCCAGGTGCCCTCATCGGAGCCCTCCTTTCGGGCTTCGCTGACGTACTAGTTTACGAACGGGTGGAGCCTGTCTGCCAGGCTGCAGCGGACTGCAGATAGTGGGTGGGGTGGGATTCCGCTGCTCCCGCTCGCTTGGAGGCTGCCAGTGCGGAGCGCGGGCGCGGATAAGGTAGAAACGGTGGTGATTTGCCAGTGCATCTGGGAAGAGTTCGTCGGAGGTTCACGAACCGCAATTAAATTTCGCTCGTCCGCTGCTACTGTATCCCAGCCTCGAGCTCACCCCGGGGCAGCCGACGCCGCTCGAGACTCCGCCCTGTTCGTCTCCGTCCAGCGTTCTCGTTCTTTGCATAGGCCCCAACGGAACGGCTGGACGCCAAACGTCCTGCGTAAGGACAGATTGCATGTCACATGAGGTCTCGGCCAGAGAGGTCCCGCGATAGCTCGCACAAAGTTACGAAGCCAGCGTCGGGGTTCTGCGGTCAGCGTGCCGCATGCAACAAGAACCCAGACGCACAACTGAGCGGACTCAGGTCCGGGACCTTTGTTCTGAGCCCAAGGTGGGTGCGAGAACGTGGTGGACGGTCTGGCGGAAAGTGGCCAAGGGTTTAGCCTCGATCAAGACACTGAAGAAGAGCCTCGTTGCGCACCCACACCTCAACAATAGCCCTGGTGACCAGGCTCTGACGGGGCGGCTGAGGGATTTTGCAAATGGGCGGTCCTGACAGCGGCCGTGAACCGGGGATTAGGAACACAGGGTCGCCTTCCTCGCGACATGTCTTCACGGACCGACGTAGGCTGCCCTCGAGTTAGCCCCGTGTGTCTGAATCAAATGCATCCAGTCAGCTAGAAGTGGCTCTTCCCTACGCAGCCAACAGACAAAAAGGGATCAGCAGGACACCAGAGATGGCAACAAGTACCTTCGCGGGTCCTCTTACGCACAAGAGACCGGAACGGATGCGTATTGCGGAAGAATGGAGCGGATATACGTTGAAGCACATGCGCGGATAGAATATTTCGCGTGGTAGCGAGAGGGACTTAGTTCCGAGCAGTGCCACCATTCCGTGCCTGGAAAACTCGCGTGCCGCGGCAGATACTTAAGTATGCTCATCCAGCTTACTCCTTACAAGCACCCAAGTAGCCGGGATCCCCGAACACTTTGTCAGGATCGCCGTTTGTTTCACCAGACACTGCCAGACACTGCCTAGAATAACTATGGCGGCCCGCGCACACAAACATCAGTGCATGGCGTCAGCGTGTTTTCGTTACGCACAAACGCGTGAAGGATGACAGGGTGGCGCAGTACTTACACCCGAGTCGCCGAATATTCATGGCGACCGGTTGATTAGCGGGAACTCTCTAGATGGACCAGGGACAAGAAGCTGGCACATATGAGATGCCCCTAATTCCTTCATGTCCGCCTAAGGCTTCACAATGGTGCACGAGGCACATGCATACGAGACTAGCTAGCTTACTCACCAATCACGATACAGTAGCCCTAGACAAGCGTAAGTTCAGACTTCCCTGCCATTTCACATCTGCAGCAGGAGGGTGTCCGGGTAATAGTTCCTTGACAGTGCCTCGTCCACGCAGACCGCTCGAAGTCGACGTCGAAGACTGGCACGCCGCACCGAACTGCCAGGAGAACATCAGAATCTTGTCAGGCAACAATAGCCTGACGGAATAGACGCACTCAGCTCCGTGTGTCATGCACGTTCGCTCTCTTGATAAAGTCTGCAGACAAGGCATGCATGGCAGGGTGGAATCAGGGTGGAATATTGAACATGCCGTTGATTAGCCACGGCAGGGCCACAATTTTAACCTTGTTTTGGGCAAAACAATGCATGGGCGCTTGCGGCGTTCATTGCCGCTGAGTTTCATTTTTGCTATCACCGCGTTCAAACAACCTCCACCGAGTAGTGCTCATACTTTATCCTACCGAGTGGTCGTCTGTGGTGCTATGTAGATCGATGCTCGTAAGCATAGGCTGGGTATCTGATATTTGACGGCGGTCACCTGCGCTATCGATGATTCCTGAACGCCCGCTCTCCCTATAGGCTGGTCATATCCCGATGACACAACGGGGTGATGAGAACAACTATATATTCGCAGTTGGAACTACTAAGTAGTCAGTTTCCAGTGCTGAGGGTGCTAGAGGGTACTGGGGGCTGAGCACTCGACATTGAATATCCGTTGGTAAACCATGACATATCGATATATCATAAGACCAACGATGTGGGACATAAGCATAAATGACGCTCTTCACACGTCCTGCATGACCATCCTAGATGCGCCACCATCAGCAGTTATGCGCTGCCTCGTCCGAGCCAACAAGAACCGGCGCCCGAATTGCTGCAATTCGAGGGTGCTAACGCCAGTGCTAGTGCCCTCTGGTGGGGATGGAAATACGCCGAGTCCGGAGGGAGCGAGGATAACGGCCTCTCCGGTCTATTGGGTTCCATAAATGTGGAGCAGTGCGCCAGAAACTTGAACCACCTACCTTCAACCTCACGACATGATCAAATGCGTCATCATCTGAAAAATCCGCCGATACGTGCTTGATGATTGCGTCCCACCAGGAGGGAGACGAGAAACGATGGAGGATAGCGATGCCACAAAGGTCGATCAAGACCGGCGGGAGTGCCGTAGGCTCTGGTTGTCAATCGTCACTATTAGTTTTGATTCCTGAAGCTCGTCACAAAAACCTGAGAGCCACAGTGTTCATCACCTTGTGTGCTGATAATAACTCTCATCGCAAGGTGCCGTTGTTGGCGTATCAACGACGTCAAACCTTTCGTGAGCCCAGTAAACCCTCGGTTCAAAGACAGGTACTGCAAAATAATATAGTGAATATGCAGCCGAAAGCACACTTCTAGCCTTTGTCATATAAGTGGCGCACCTTGTGGGCTTCGTCAACGACGAGGACTTTTCCAGTGTCGACATCCGCGCGAACGAAAAGACGAGTGACAATCTCGAACAGGGCACATGCCATAGGGGGATCGATGAATGGATCCGACAGGTCGACAACGGTGAGCTGCCCAGGCTCGAACCGGGTCTTGGCTATGTGCGCGGACGCATCCACATACGCCTTGAGGAGGACCATGCGCTGGTCGAGTGGGGGTACTTGCATGGCGCTCATCTCTTTCTTCGCCCTCTCCACCTCCTTCAGGAAACGCTTGTAGGTGAATGCCTCTCCCAATTCACGCATGATCGACTACATTGAAGTGTCAGTGCCACATTCGCACTCGGGGAACTAAGACGTCGAGGGCGACCTACCAATATACGCTGCACATATAACGGGGCTGAGTCGGACATCCCGACTGCCATCATGGACAGGATGGACTCAGCATCTAGTTCGCTCTCGGAGAATTGGAGAGGTTCTATGGTTACCGTGTCGCCGAGTACCGAGTACACTCGACGCATCCTGGCGAGAGAGGAGCGCGAGACAAAGACCTTGATCTTGGGAGGACGGGCGCCAGGCATGTTAACACTGTGCCCAATGAATGCGGCCTCGCATGGGAGAGACGTTGAGCCGCCTTCGCCAAAGTGGAGAACAAGCCCACTGAGAGCCTTGTGGGACACCCCGATGGCGTCGCAACCGGAGACTAGCATGTTCTCCAGCAAAACGGACACCGTATGCGACTTGCCTGAGCCCTGGACTCCGCAGACGATGGCTGAAAACGGGGCATTCTACTGACTTATGAGAGCAGCGCGGCGACAAAAGCCGGCTCACTCACGGTGTTGATATATAGACGGGGGTCTTGGGGTGTGTAGCTACGTCCTTTCTCGCTGCCGAAGTTGCTAGCCTCAGGAAGATGGGTTGCATTCACAGGTTAAATCAAACACACTTACCAGACGGCGGTAACACTGCCGAGCACGCCATACTGAGAGTTCTTTTGGGCCAACCCTGACGTTTCATACGCGGCTCTGGTCAGTAATGGCGCGGTCGCAAGTTCGTGCTGGTCGGCTGCGTTATCCGGGGTAACATCGAGGTTCAAGAGGTGCATCTCCTGAATGCAGGAAAGTTAACACAATGAGTGGGTACGCCGTAGGCATGCCACAGCTCACCATTTCTGACTCGATGTGCGACTATAAAATTAGTAGTTAGCCCTGCGCCAATGGAGAAGACTAGCAGCGAAGGCAACTTCAATACGACACGTACAGTAGTGCAGGTCACAGTGGACACGGCTTTAGGCGACAAGCTCCATGTACACATCTCATATTCAACCGACTAACATGTATTTGAGTGTAAGGAGAATCAGAGTCAACATGTTAAGACAATGCAATGCACCTGAGATGAGTCCACGGGTGATGGTGGTAGAGATGAACTCATGTTCAAAATGAGTGATCAGAACTAAACCTCTTTGGATGTCAGTGAGGGGACGTTTGAGATAGAGGGAATGGTGAAAATGGGCACTGGCACGACGAATGAGCAGTTTAAGAACTTGAGGGCCTCGTGGTGCCCTACCGTCCGTAATGCTATGGTAGCTGCGCAGCGTAGGGACCAGCAGCACCAGTAGGCATGGAATTACGGCGAGGAGCCGAGGAGAAGCTGCCGTCAACCAGAGCATGGCGGAGGTTATCCATAACGTACCACATATGTACCTAGTCCTCGAGTAGGAGACTTGCGTGTTCAAGTGTTACCCACGCTGCCTGGATTGCGAATCCACTACGCACCCAACCGAAGGGAGTTCAAGATTTACCATAAAATGAGGACGCCGGTGAACATCGTGTCGGTACCGCAGTGCTCACTATGAAGGATCCGCAGGGGTTAGGCGTAACAATTCAAGAAGAACATCGTAACGCACCAAAGCACAATCGATGCGTGATGTCTTCCAGGACTAATAGAGCTGCGGTCGCACGATCCTTCGTGCATACGCTTTTGCACTTGTCAGAGGTGGGGCCGCAGAGAAATTGACACATCAATTAAGAGATTAGAATGGTACTTATACTGGATATGCGGAGAATAATGAAGGAATGAAAGCGAGATCCATCCACAGTTTGAGTCCATAGTCCGTGAATCAGCATGCTGGGCCTCTTCACTGGTATTCTAAACCTTCAGGGCCATAATGGACGCGCCGCCGTCCACTGTAATTCGCCGTCTCGTCTTGATGAGGAGATACCTGCGCCCGAAGTGGGCGACGTGGGCCTTCCCATGGACAACGGCACCCGACGCAGTCCTCCTCGTGGTCGCGAAGAGCCCAAGGCCGCTTGGGCACAGCACGAGTGCCTGGCCGGTCTGTCCGAGCAACGTGCACTCAGCACACATAAGCCGAAGCACAAACTCAGCACGTATGCAGTCAAATCACCTTCAGCTTCACAACACGCTCGAAGGCCTCGTTGGTGGAGACATCAGCGCAGACACGCTTCGCTACCGCTTCCCACCAGGCTGGTGATGAGAAGCGGTGGAAGATGGCGATGCTGACCAGGTCGATGAGAACCGGCGGAACAGCGGTCGGCTCTGAAGCGAATGTGAAGGGTCAGCAGGGAAATTAGGCAGACGCATGGAAAATTTACCCTGAGTACTGATGATGATGCGCATGGCTAGATGACGTTGCTGGCGAATGAGCGAAGTCAGCGCGCGGGTAAGACCGGAGTCGCCGCGGTTGGCGGAAAGGTACTAGAATCAGAATGAGTCGCAGCCCTACACGAAGAATCTGATGAGCACACCTTATGAGCTTCGTCAACTACGAGAACCTTTCCCGTACTGAGCTCTGAGCGGACGAACAGACGGGTGACAATTTCGAAAAGGGAACAAGCACTAGTAGGGTCGATGAAGGGGTCTGAGAGATCCACGACAGCTAGCTGCCCCTCTTCGAACAGAGACTTCTGCGAATTTTTGTGCGGAAGGACGAATGAATCGAGAAGAGCGAGCCTCTGATTCAACATGGCTTTCTGCGCAGGGTTCATGTCCTTCTTCGCCTTGTCTATCTCAGACAGGAACTTTTTGTAGGTGAAACCTTCACCAAGCTCGCGCAAGATAGACTGTACAGCATGAATTAGTACATATATGCAATCAATTGACTGAAGGCACACCATTATCGAATGCATATATAGTGGGGCTGACTCAGAAGACCCAAGTGCCATCATAGACAATATAGCTTGCGCATCTAATTCTGTCTCCGGAAAGTGTAAGGGACTAACCTCCACATCTTGGAGGGGCGCATACACTTTCTTCATGGTAGCGAGACAAGAATTAGAAACGTAAACGTGAACGCGTGGGGGCTCTACGTTATCGCCTCTGGGACAGCCAACCCACGCTGCTTCACAAGGTTGAGCGCCAGAGCCGCCTTCGCTGAAGTGCAAGACAAGACCAGAAAGAGCCTTCTTACAAAAACCGATGCTAGGGAGAGCTTCGTACAGCATGTTCTCAAGCATGACTGACACCGTATGAGACTTCCCGGATCCTTGGACGCCGCAGACCAAGGCCGAGAACGGAGCATTCTATCGGAAGATATTGTCAATGCACATCGAGTTTCGACTAGAGCCTCTCTCGTACCGTATTGACATAAAGTCGAGGATCCTCCATTTTCTGCGATCCGGGTGGCTGACTGCGACTATACGTCAGCCATGGACGGACAATCCTATGGCCAGCATGGCGACTTGCTCAACTTACTGGATAGTCAAAACGCGCCCAAGCACACCGTACTGAGTACTTTCGCTCAAAGCATCAGAATTCAGAAAGGCTTCTCTGGTGAAGAGAGGGGCAGTCTTGACTTCATGTTCCTCGATGATGTCTTCAACGGTGCAATCATCAGACAAGAGGGTCAATTCCTACGGGTACGTCAACGCCGCGTCCTCCGACCAACAGAGGAAAGGCAAACACTTACATCGGCCGCATTATCTTCATCCTTATATTTCGTTAGATACGCACTGATCAGAGGTAGAACTCATGTACCATCTCAGCCACCTTCGCCATTTTACGTGTCGTCATTCCAGTGCGCGCCGCCAGTGGTTGAGCGGAAGAGGACCGCTTTCGTGCCGTCTCTTTCATCGAAGTAGCGTTGTCTGGTGTGCGCAGAGGAGTGTGGGGCGAGGAGATGGATTGCGGAATGTGTGTGGTTAGAACAGAGTACTATGTAGTGCGGATGCAGCAGAGGACAGCGACGAGGCACACGACAACGAACAGGCGCTTACAACGCGTCGCGCTTGGTCGTGTCGGTCACATGTCCGTCATCAGCGCTTCAGCAGCTGGGAAACTCTTCTTTGGGACATGTCGTCTCGTCCTCTCTCCTCCCCTTTTTTTTGTATTGTGAAGACACCCCCTCTTCGTCTCTATGTCGCTCTTCGAGGTGCCAGGCTGGAGTGTACCTTCCGCCCCAGTCTCTCAAGCAAACAAGAAACGAAAGCGACCCACGGTGAAGGACGCCACGGACGATGCCGATGAAGCAGGGCGCATACACTCAGCGCAGAGGAATATCGAGAAGCTGATGAAGAGTCTCGGTGCAGGAATGGACGTGTTGGATGCTGAAGGCGTTGAGCGGCCGGTCAAGAGGAAGCGAGAAGCAAAAGAAAAGAGGGGAAAGGATGTCAATCGGGGTCAAAACCTAGAGGAGGAAAGGGCCCGAAAGCCCGAGAGGCAGGGGAAGTCGGGAGAGGCCCAGCAGGGCGATAACAAGAAACGAAATAAGAAGAGAAGTAGACCTGGGGATACGCTGATCGCGGTCGACCGTCCGCAAGACTCGTCGACTCCCTCTCCTGCGAAAAACAAGAAAAAACAGAAGCAGAAACGCGCTCTCTCTGTGGATGCTCAGTCCGACGCTGGCTCGACCCAGGGTGATTGTCAGACCGTCTCGATCGCGCCTGTGAGGACTCAGGTGCCGACGAAGAAGGCGGGCAAGGGTGAAGATAAAAATGGCCAAGACGGCCTCACCGTCCTGCAAGCGAAGATGAAGAACAGCTTGGACGGAGCTCGATTCAGGTAACGTCGTCCTCGGCGATGCTCGGGTCTTGAATAATGGTGCATACGCAGGTGGATCAACGAGATGCTCTACAAGTCCGATAGCGGGAAGGCCCGCGAACTCATGAGCCAGGATCCTGCCGTCTTCGTAGATGTGAGTTTTTCGCCTTCGTGCCCGCATCGCGTTAATCAATCTTCCATGCCTTAGTATCATACCGGATTCCGTCATCAGGTCGAGTCGTGGCCCACAAACCCCGTATCCCACTACATAACAGTGCTGTCTTCCTATCCTGCGAAGACTGTCATTGCGGACCTGGGTTGCGGTGATGCTGCCCTCGCGCGCGCTCTCGTACCGAAGGGCATGTCCGTGCTTTCCTTCGACCTCGTTTCAGATGACGCGTATGTGATCCAGGCGGACATCTGTTCACACGTGCCTTTGCCTGGATCTGAGCCTTCGTTGGGCGGGCCAAGCCACGAAGGAGTCGGTGAGGGTCAGATCGTCGACGCCGTCGTTTGTGCGCTCAGCCTCATGGGCACAAACTGGTCTGGCTGCGTTCGGGAGGCATGGAGGATCTTGCGGCCTGGGTACGTAATTTAATCCCTGTTCTTGTCGCACGATTCTCAATTGCTCCTTCAGGGGAGAGTTGAAGATTGCCGAAGTGACAAGCCGCTTCATGGGCACAGACGAGTTCACATCCTTCGTCTCCGCATTTGGTTTCAAACTGAAATCCAAGGTATGCTTACCTGATCTCTTGCGGAGTAGGATTCGTATTCACGGAGGTCAGGACGAGCGGAATACACACTTTACCTTGTTCGAGTTCAAGAAAGTACCGCGGAAGCCGAAAACCGGGAAGGAATGGGAGAAGCTATCGTCGCGGGGAAACATTCTCAAGCCTTGCGAATACAAGCGACGGTGACACATGTTGATAGCCACTCGAAACTTGCGGCCGTGCGATTGTTGTCCTCCCGTCCCTGCTGACCTCGCAGTTGTGTCTGCTGATTATCAATGCGATCAGCGAACGCATTGAATCCTGCACCCTCGACGGTTAAGTGTGAAGTACAGGTCACTCGCATACATATACATCCCTTTCCGCACCGCCGTTGGCTGACGCAACTTCCATCCCCAACGACCATGGCCCAAAACAGCCCGTTTCAGACCCCTCCCACTCTGTCTGAGTAAGTTCAAAGTTCACTTGAAAGGTGGGACATGCGGGGAATGCACCTTTGACCAATGTCTATCCTTTAGGAAGCAGCTCTCCCTGAGAGATCAGCTCGCAGAATACAACGCGGCTGCACGCGAACTTGGCCATCGAATCAACGCGCTGTCCATTCCTTGCAAACTTCCACCCGAGATTCTTTCCAAAATCTTCCTAACGACTGCCACTCTTATCCGTCAGAGCACGCTTTCCGACGTGCTCCACGCTGCAAGTAGTCGTTGGACCCTTTCTTACTACAAGTGGGTTCACGTGGCTCATGTTTGTCAGTATTGGCGCAGTGTCGCCTTGGGCTGCAGCGCGCTGTGGGCGTTCCTCGCCTTCGAGGCTCGTCACTGGGATCCGTCGGAGGCCCCATACAAGCGCTGCCTCGAGCGGGCGGCAGACTGCCCATTGACCGTGTTCTATCACCAAAATTTCGGCAACGCATGCGATCTGTGCCGCCGTTCCGATTACGTCGATGAAGTCGGGCTTGGGCGGATCGAACGGCTCTTGCCTCGCATCCGGGACCTCGTGGTCATCGTCGAGACGGACTATGCTACGGAATCGCTCTGGGACACCATGAGCGAGCCCGCCATCTCCCTAGAACGATTCCAGATCGGGCTTCGTGGTGAGGCTTACTCCGGTCGCGTTGGAGGAGTGCTTCTCCATCGGAAGTTCGATCTACCAGACAAGCTCTTTGCTTGCACTACTCCGCGATTACAAGCACTCACAATCGCAAGTGTGTCTTTCTCGTGGTCAAACTCCTTGTTCTCATCTTCTCTGCGCCATCTCGAGATCACGGATAGCAGATGGATGGACACCGAGGAGGACATGGCGATGTTCTTGTCGATGCTCCAAACTCTTCCATATCTCGAGTGTCTCATCACGAAGTCTTTGCCGAGGGTCCCCTCCATTCAACCCACTACTGCATCCCTCCACAACCTTCGCCACCTCTCTATTACGTCGTCGATGTCCCAGGTGGCGTGTTTACTACCTCATCTCCGTTTGCCGACACATGCCGCCATCTCTCTCAGTCTCCATTCGCCAGACGACTCGTCAATGCTGATGCTGAAGAAGGCCCTATCCGAGCTCGTTGAAGCGAACCCTTTTCACACTGCTTCCTATGTCGCCCCGCCAGGCGGTTTCATGTCGAGCGAAAGAACCTCCTTTCGCGGCTGGGTGGGTCCGGTGACAGACGTAGCGCGTCTCTGGGATCCCAAGTCCGACATCTCCCCGCGTCTGAGCCTCGACATGGAGATGCGCACAGGCGGCAAGGACTACCTCTACGAGCTCATAAGCAACCTCTCCTTCTCGCGCCTGCAGTCACTCTCCGTCGCAGGCTCTACCCAATCGAACAGGCCGTGGAGCGATATCTTTAGGTCCGCGCTGAACGTGCTGCTTCTGCGTGCCACCGGGCGCGCGGGGTTCCTTCTCGGGACATGCCTTGCCAGGCCGGGCGCCCTAAGGGCTCTCGAATCCGGAAGCCGAGGCGCAAGGAACGGGAACGCGGGCCAGATAGACACGGGCGCGCTCGAGGGAGGTGTCGTGATGCCCCGGCTGCAGAGGATCCAGCTGGTAGGAGTCCGCTTCCCTCCGCCCCGCCGCCCGGGCGACTTCAGGTACCCTCGCGCGTGCTGCTGCGAGTGGTGCGAGTTCAGCGACGGGAGGTGGGGGAAGCGGGGGATCGACGTGCAGGACCTGGTGAAGGGGCTGAGGCGGCGGCGGCAGCTGGGCGCGTCGGAGATTGGGGTGTTTGAGTTCGCGAAGTGCGAACATATGAAACTCTCACATTTGCGGCCGTTGTTGCGGGCCGCGCCTCTGGTTATCTTTGATGGCCTCCTGTTGCCTTATAATCTGTAGAGGGAGGGTCTCGAGCAGGGCTGGCAGTGGCACACGGTTTGGACGCTGGTGACGCCATTGGCGTTGCCCAACGTTCCTTGTCCGATTGGACTCATGGTTCCCATGTATGCATGCGTAGTATGGATGTGTGCTCCACACTACGTCGATTTTTGAACTTGACTGTGGACTGACGCATAGGTTCTCCAGGCAGGAAGGTGGAGGAGAGAATGTGCATGTCCTGAATGAACGTGTTCCGATATCAAATTGGAAGGGGCGCGGTCGCATTCGATGATAAGGAGCCGGACAAGTGCGGGCGGAGGATGTCGACCGGTGGTTGGTGTCAGTGAATCCGACTAATCCGTCGAGAATCATTCCATTCAATGTCGCGCGGAACCTTAATCTACTCCTGCCGTTCTAATCGGCGGCGCGCGCTCTCTGTTCGTCTTATAAGTTCATTTCCGTGCTGTCATCGCAGGGAGCTGTCCATCCAAGCCCCACACGCCCTCCCCTCCACCTCGCCTCCATGTCCTCGACACAGGTACGCGTCCTACACCGCTCCATGGCCCTCTCAAAGTGCGTCGTTTATCTCGCTGTTCTTGTCCCTGCCGCTGATCTGCCGGCCTTGTCACGCCTGCTTGTAATATAGCCTTTTACTAGGTCCCCGCAATCTCTCCCTTACCGGCCTCTCCCCGTCCCCGTGCATGAAAATGCCTCCAGAGATCCTCTCCAAAATATTCCTCATCGTCTTGTCAGAGCTTCGCGAAGAACATCTCGAGAACCTCTTGGATCCATGGCGGGACAACCCCTCCCCGCGCTACTACAAGTGGATTTTGGTGACGCATGTATGCCAGTACTGGCGCCGTGTCGCCCACCAGTATGCGAAACTTTGGACGTTCGTCGCCCTCCAACCCAGCACTGTCCCAGGTGTCATGCACCCAGACGTACTTGAACGCGCAGGCACTCTTCCCCTCTCCATAGTATACCACCAAGTCAGCAGCCACACCCGCGAAGGCAAGGCATGGCGCACTCCAGCTGTCGCCCACCTCGCCCACCTCCTACCCAGGATCCAAAGCCTCTATCTTCCCCTCGACGATACTGATTGCACCGCCGGCGAGCTTTGCAAAGCGCTCAGTCGACCGGCCGAACGCCTTCAGGTTCTCCACATCGCCTTTGGCTCACACCGGCCTCACCAGATCATCGCCCAAAACCGGGAGATCCCACCAGTGCTATTTTCATGCAGCGTCCCCAATCTCCACACCCTCATCATCTCCAACGGAGACTTTGCCTGGAACAATTCCCTCTTCCGTCCCACCCTACGGCACTTGGAGATCATTCATCGCAAGCGTCTCGAACCCGCTGCGGCAGGGATGCGCATGTTCATCGACATGCTTGCGACTCTCCCGCTGCTCGAGACCTTCATCATCGACTCCATCCCAGAATGTAGCCCAGTTGAGACGATTGCGAATCTCCCGGAGCTGCGTCTGCTTCAGGTCCGCGGGAGCATCAGGAAGACGGCACTTCTTCTATCTCACTTGCGTTTCCCCACGTCTGCGACGATCTCCATTGGCATACCCTGTGGGACGTGCGAGCTCAGCGCCGCGGAGATAGAGTCTCTCGCCCAAGCTCTTCATCCAGTTCTGCAGGAGGAGCCCCTTCACACTGTCAACTACGCTGTCTTTGCTCCAAGCAACGACGCACCAATGCCCGACACCTGTCGCGCTTGGGCTGGAGGGCCCATAGACGCAGGTGCTGATCAATCGCAAGCACCGGGCTCTGCGTCAGAACCACGGCTCGTCCTGACCGGAGACGGCGCTCGTGCACTGGGCCCTGTTCTGCGAAGCCTCGACCTCTCTCACATCCGCAACGTCGACATTTTGGGATCGAGAGCGGCTGTGGCCCCCCTCGCAAGCCTGTTGGAGGCGGTCTCTGACACCGCAGTGGTGCGTTTCGAGGAGGAGGAAGGAGAGGACGCATCTGTCGGCGACGTCACCGAGGAGGCTCAGACAGCCGCTCAAACTCCACAGGTTCCAACCGCCGCCTTCGATGTCCACGTCGAGGATTCTGCGAACCATGGATTGATGAGTGGCAGGGAAGCGCTCCCTCCTCTCGTTTGGGGAGGGTCACTACTCGGTCCGGAGGGGATGGGTGTGGGACCGAAGCCCCCTGCGTTCCCGTTCGAGGAGGTGGGGTACCGGGGTGGGAATGCCGCCGGTGCTGGACGGATGGCTGGCAGATGGGGCAGGGACGATGGACATCAAAACTACCGGGTTCGTGGAGGCCCCGCGTGTGCGGCGTGTGCACTCACCGCGGAGGCACTTCAGTACAAGCTTCCCCCGATGTTAGGCTGATCAAATCATGGTTGAGGTCGAGAGTTGGAGCATCTATATCCACTGTGTCTGTCATGTATCCTGCGATCGAGTACAGTACGTCCGAGCTACTACTGAATATGCACCTTGGTTGGCTTGTAATTTTAGTTTGAGTGTGTACTTAGTGCAGTCTTTATCCGCTCCGAAGTTCTGGTAGCTGTGTGAATGGAGGTGGATAGTTTGAGAACACGCGTGTCGTGCTGCGCCAGACGCGGCAAATTAGTCATTCCAAGGGTGGGGCCCGGCCGCGGGCCGGGCCGCGAAGCGGCCCAAAAGGTGCCAAGGGTGGGCAGCGCGCCGAAGGCGCGCTCTCCCTCCTCCTGCCCCCTTCCTCCCCTTCCGAGTCCTTCAATCTGGCCTAAAAAATGGTGAAAAATGAGCCAAAAATCGTGTTTCCTTTCCCTATATCCCCTGGGGTCTCGCGGCGGCGCGCGCGCCGCCGCGTCTATCTGTATAACTCTTTGTTCCTCTCGGCGTCAAGCCTCCGCTCGCGATTACAATTCCTCCCCGAGTTCCCCACCGATTTTCTTTGTTTTGAGCTTGTTTTAAACAGGTCGACATCACCTTTAAACCGAGGGCAGCGCCATTCGGCTATGTTCCCTCCTCCCTCCTCAATTTCTATTACATTTATGTACACCCTGCAGCGATTTTGGGCCTTGAATTTTGCCTCATGCTTTATGATAGTTAGAAAATGGACTTTAATATAATACAAACATACTTCTACTTTCAAATGTGTCCTCTAGAAGCCTCGAAACCGGGTGCGTCTGTCCTCGAGCTTCGTCGCGAGCCTTTCCGCGCTCTAAGCGCTCGTGTTTGGTGGTGGCCTCTTTCCGTATTAGGGTGCAGTAGGGCTAGGGTTTATTTGATCGCCTCGACCAAATTTGGTCTGGGGGACCAATTTAGTCGTGACCCTTGGCATGGCGGGGCTCCCCCAGACGCGTCGAGATGGGCCCACGTGATCGCGTTTGGACTGCGACTTTGCGGCGCCCGAAAAACTGCAAACTCGGACGTGTCCCATTTCGGCCGTGGGTTAAGCCGCACCCTCAGTCGGCTCTTGCTTCCATGCAGCCGACAGGCCTCTTTCAAGCCTCGCCGGGCTAGCTGAACCGCTCTTGCCCTTCTCCCACCACCATGAGCCACTCTCCCACGCCACCTGCAGGCGGCCCTGGCGTGCCCGCCGCCGACATGCTCTCCCGTATCCAAGCTCTGCTCTCCAGTGTCGCGGTTCCGAAATCCAAAACTGCTAAGACCGTATCGGTCCCACTGGCCACCTTCAAGTCTCTCCTAGATGTCACAGCGGCAGCACTGCAATCTGCTCGCCTCGACTCCCCCTTCGCTACTCTCTGCACCAAGATCGACTCCCTCGCTGCACAAGTTGCGGAGTCACAGAAGAAGGCTCTATCGTATGCACAGGTTGCTGCCTCCAAGAGTGCAATAGACTCAAAACTGAGCACCCCGCCATCGAGCACTCCTCCCAGCACTGCGATTCGTGAGCCACACCCTCCGCGTTACGACTTTATCCTGCGCCAGTCAGACTACAAGCACCCTGCCCTTGCCCAAGACACCCCTGCCGACATCCAATGTACTATCAACGATATCCTCGCTCGCACGAACCTTTCCATTAAACCCAATGGTCCTCCCCTGCGTGTCCGCGCCGTCGCTAAGCTCCGCAACGGCAACATCCGTATCATGTGGCACAACCAGGACGAGTGCGACACTGCCCGGACTAACGACGAGGAGTGGCTGCCTGAGCTGTCACCAAAGCTCGAAGTCTTCTACTCTTCCTACCGTGTAGTAGTCCACGGAGTGCCGACAACCTTCAACCTTGACGATGATGCATGCCGAAAGGAGGCGGCTAAGACCGTGGTTCGAGAGAACTCATACCTGGGTGAGGAGCAGTGGGCAGTGGATGTCCTGGATGACGTCCGGTGGATGTCCCGCCATTCTGACCGCTCTCACAAGTCCCACTCATCCATGATTTTGTTCTTCTCCGAACCTGAGCTCGCCAACCTCGCCATCAAACACGGTATCGCAATTGAAGGGCGGCTACTCCGAGCAGAACGGTTCCGCTCTCTACCCACCCAATGTTACAACTGCCATCGCTTTGGCCATATTGCCCGCTACTGCAAGAGCTCCTCTACTTGCGGCCTTTGCGCAGGTGCACATGCTACAAGCGCCTGCAGCTGTCCATCTGAGAATGCCTGTGCTGATGCAGCGCAGTGCAATCATATCCAACCGAAGTGCGCGCTCTGCAAGGGCCCACATCGCGCGACATCTCGCGACTGTCCAGTCCGTGCAGAGATCTTTACTCGCTGTCTCTCCGGTCATCACCAGTTCGGACAACTCTACCTCGTCCCGGACTCCTCCTAACACGGCGAACACATCCACTTGTGCCTTCAACCCCTCATGATCGCACACATCCCAAGTTTGTCCTTGTAATGGGAGCCAGGCCTCCAGGCCTCCACTCCTGCCGTTTATATTTACGTTCATGTCGTCCATCTGTTCCCACGGCTTCCCTTCTCTCAGTGCTCCCCCACAACGTCATCCATCCCACTACTCGCCTCCGCTCATCGAGTGCCCTATGCTATGCTCCCATTCCGATTGTGTCATGCCCCACATCCCGGATTCCCATGCCAGCCACTGTGTACTGTTTACATAGTTTACCTCCCAGTGTTTGCCACTTACCATAGATATCGGTAGTCCCTCGAGTAGTCGCATACTAGCAGTAGGATAGTGACAGTGGCAACTTCGGCCGAGACGGCCTCCATGCCACTATAATCAATGATTATTCCTTCCTTCCTGCCGGGCTAGCTGCACCGCCAAGCAGTAACAGGATGCTAGAGCCTGAGTAAGTCTCATTCACCGCTGCAACTATCTCTGGGTCCCTGTTGACAATCCGATGATTTTGGCCCCGTGACAGCACGCTCGAGGAACGGAAGCTAGAGGAGGAGATAGCGTACCTCCAGCAGAAGCTTATGCAGCTTAGAAACAAGTCCAACTCCCAGCTTCCAATTGCCAGGCTTCCGCCAGAGATTCTCTCCGAAATCTTTATCAACCAAGCTGCCAAGGTTCGCGAGGAACGGCTCACGATCAAACTCCAAGGAGACAATGACTGTCCCGACGACCTAGTCCACAAGTCCTTTTACTCGTGGCTCAATGTATCCCACGTCTCTCGGCACTGGCGAGAAGTGGCCTTGAAATGCGTCCAGCTCTGGACCTGGCTCGCGCTCGAGCCGCGGATAACCGATGACCTTGTCGAAACCCTCCTTGCCCGGTCTCGCGACCTCCCACTCACCGCCGTCTTGGTATTCTTCAGCTCAACGTCCTATTGTGGCGGATGTATGCGCTTGGAGCAGCTCCTCGGTCACTACAATACCACTCTGCGTCGTGTCGAAGCTCTCCTCCCCCGACTTCGGGAACTGGTGCTCGTAGTTGACCGGGAAGAGTGTGAAGATTTGTGGGATGTTCTCACAATACCCACGGATACGCTAGAGACCATCCGCATCGAGGTAGTAGGGGCCACACATCTTTTAAATTTACCACCTGCACTAGTCGTCCCCTCCCGGCTATTTGCGTCGCGCACTCCTCGTCTCCATTCCCTCAAGCTCTCAAACATATGCCTCGACTGGCCCAACACCTTGCTATGCTCTTCCCTGCGACACCTCGATGTATCGCGCTGCGGCATGTATGGCGATGACGAGCTGCAGCCGTTCTTGTCAGCCTTATGCATGCTGCCTTACCTAGAAACTCTGCGCGCAAGCTGGACGCGCCCCTCAACCAGGACGACTCTAGATTTTCCTCAGGCCTATTCCCTGCCTGAAGAACACGAAATTGCCTCGTTACCCCGCCTCAAGCACGTCTATCTGTCCGGCGGGAACCGGCGGATAGCCGCAATCCTTATTCATACTCGATGGCCGGTCGAGACGCGTATGCACTTCACTGTCATCGACGCTGTCGCTCCTGCCGACAGAGTGTACTTCCAGTTTGCCTTCTACACCCTCCTCTCAAAGGAAACCGTACGTGGCGCAATGTATGCCTTCAACGGCTCCGGGGTAGACTCTAGCCTCTTCCTGTGGTCTGTCGCAGGAAAGCTCACTGCCAGAGATCCTCTTGACACCACACTCGAAGAGCCTTTGGACTTGACATCCAAGGAGATCCCTCCGCCACGCCTCCACATCCGGAGCGACAGCGACCCGATGGACCACCCAATCTTTCTCGTCCTCCAGGCGGTCAGCCTCGCGCACCTCCGCGTGCTCCTCATCCTCGGCGCGACGACCGGACGACAGTGGGCGAGCATGTTCCGGCCTGCCGTCCGCCTCG
>VJXU01001434.1:0-29400 GCA_008694245.1 Ganoderma sp. BRIUMSc
AGAGCGGGCAAGGCGCGACAGAGAGCGGATCAGGCGCGACAGAGAGCGGATCAGGCGCGACAGAGAGCGGGCAAGGCGCGACAGAGAGCGAGGAAAGCGCGACAAAGAGCGAGAAAAGCGCGACAAAGGAGCCCGACGATGAGCGACGATGGCGCGACGTTTTGGAGCGATGTCGGCGCGAGGTGGCGCGACGGGAAACCTGGAAACAGGTGTTTCCGGATTTGCGTTTCCCGGATGTTTTTGACCTGTTTCATGCCCTCTGATACTGCCTCGATACGTCGTGTTTCCCACGTGTTTCTCCAGGATTTCCCTGTTATGGATACACCATAAGGTGTTTCTAGGTACCAGAAATGTTGTGCTTCCAGACCTCCGGAACAACCCGAAAACAGCTTAGAAACTTAAAGTTTCCCGACCTGTTTCCCCACCGTTTCCGGACCCCAGAAACACCTGTCTTGCCCGTCGTGAACCCTCTTCAAAATGAATGTCGGGGCCCGTGCCGCCCTGCGATGCCCTGTCGAGCAGCATGACAATCATACACCGATGAGCATGCCCCGCGAAAGCCAGCGGTAAAGAGAGCTCGCAATACTTACGAGACGGATGTCTAAGCAGTTTTCTTGCCATCAAAACTGTTAAGCGGGTTCGTGGACCTTCCCGTGGGGTCATTAGTTCGGTGGCGTTCGGTACAAGTGCGCAGGCAGTGCGCCTGCGCAGTCTAGGTAGGTTGCCGGTGCGTTCAGAAAACGTGAGCATTTTCTGTTGTGGAGAAGAAGCATTCGACAAAGATAGCCTTTAGTGTTTTTCAGGAGAGCATCGCTGCATGTGTCGCAGCATACTTAAGCTCCGGTCTCACCAGGTAGAGTTGAAACAGTGGTGCTGAGAGGATGCATCTGCAGGCTCCTTCCCACCACCACTCTTCGGTTGAGAGGCAATTCCAGGAGCGGGGGTCGAGGTGGATTCCGAGAGGCGAGTCACGACCTTGATCATGTATAAGCGCCAGTAATGTGGAGTCACGTGTATTCGTAGAGTTGGCCTTCAACCTCAGAGGGCGGCTGGCATCAAACATATACAAACAGCCGGAGCACGGCGAATAGGCGCTGAGAACTGTCCCCATTTGGTCGCTTCGGGTCCCGTCGGCTAACAGCATTTTTGCTCAGGATATTGAGATTCTACTGAACGCGCCTCGCGTAGATAACTTCCAATACACTCGTTGTCTTCAGATTTTTGGACTTCGTGAACGGCTTTCTGCTTCTCGGACCGTCTCGATGGACGAAGACCGCTCAAGCTACTTGTGCAAAGTTTTCGTCGGAGCTGACCTCCGTCGCGGTCCTCATACTAGTAGTTCAATCGCTTTCTGCGAGCATCCAGCCTCAGGCACCTCAGTCTCCACTTGTCTGTGAGCCCATGGACAGGATCAAGTGTTAAATAACTGCAATTCAGAGCCCCCAAGGTTAGCACTGAGTTGGCGTCATGCATGCCACCCCGGACCAAGTGCGCAACTCGGACGAGGACATACCGTGGTCTTCCCTACTCAGAAGGCTACCCCGGCGATCCCTACATTCTGCAACTCGGCTGTGTGCCACCTTAGACTGCCAGACACACGGCACACAGGCGAGGTCCGAGAAGCTCTTCTGTCTTCTCTGTCATATCACGGAGGGATGGAACTTCAGGGCGCTCTGCCTGCACGCTGGCAGTGGATGTCTTACCCACCCAACGCGCATACACGAGGCCAGAGCGCCTGGAACCATTTTTCAAAATGCTGTTAGCCGACGGGACCCAAAGCGACCAAACGGGGACAGTTCTCAGCGCCTATTCGCCGTGCTCCGGCTGTTTGTATATGTTTGATGCCAGCCGCCCTCTCGAGTTGAGGGCAACTTCATCTCTTCACGTGACTAAACATGACTGGCGCTTAACATGATATAGCCTGAGTCCCGCTTCTCGGATTCCACCTCGACCCCCGCTCCTGGATATCGGCCCTCAACGAGAGAGTGGTGGTGGGAAGGAGCCTGATGCATCTGCCAACACCGTGACCACCAACAGCAAGCAGGTACAGACGACACACCGTGCAGTCCTGAAGCAGATGATCTCAGGATGAACTCTTCAACTCAAGTCTCCATACGGTGATGTCAATGTCATGCTCTTCAGCTTGACGTCGGCGATCATCGCGATCTGCAGAGCCCTACCGAACGTGGCGGACGAGGAGTAAGTAGTGGCAGATGGCGCTAACACTGGAGCGATGTTGAAACCTGAAGGCCATGGACTGATCCGGAAGATCTACCGCACTCACCAATGTCGCTGCCTCCGCCTCCATTCTGAGACACTGTCCGGCCACGCTAGATCAATCCGAGTCAATCCGATGAAAACTTAGACTTTTGCCGCCCCGCTCGGGTTGATGGGTGTTTGAAGCTTGGCGCAGATAGGGAACGAAAAGGCTGGGTGAACCGCGAAACGAAAGAGGGATAAGACTAGCTTAAGTAGGATGGAATATTGAAGCGGGAGGTTTTTGGGAGGAGGACAAGCTTAAGGTTGAAATTTGTCGCGGTGTGGGGTGAGGACTGCGCCGGCAGCTGATTATTGATTTTCGACTCTACCCCGGATTTGGCAGCATAGACGCCATCCGATTTCGAAATTCGCAGCCACGCCACCACCCGAAAGTACGCAAGTTAATCTACATATACACATAGCGACTTCTCAACGCTTCAACGCCCAAAAACATAAATATCAGACCGCGACCTGGGCGGGTTAAACAAACTGAAATAGCATCCTCCCAGGCTCATGTTCACTCTCGGAGGCCCACGTGTCCGCTCTCCAGATCGCCAACGCGCTCCCGCGAACCCGAATCCGTCGTAGAAGTGAACTCTTTCTCGACCTTGATGTCGAGCACGCGGCCGCTCGCAGGGAAGTTCGGGATAGCCGTGTTCGACGAGCCCTGAGGAGGGCGGATCAGCAGCCGCAATCGCAAGTTGAACTTCGCGACTGTGGTAGCACGAGCACTGTACTGACCTTCGACCGCGAAGTCAAGTCGCGCGAGCTGGACATCTCCGAGAGCGATATATGCGCGGCCCTGATGTCAGACGTCCCCATCGTGGAGTAGTTGCCGACCGGCTCGCGCGGCTTGCGGAAGTTCAGTCTGGGATTGGGATAGGATGTCAGCGGTGGGCGCATGAGTCTGTACGCCTTCGCGAAGAGAAAGCGCGTACGCAGCCATGACGGAGTTCGTGTAAACTGCGAGGTGGGGTCAGAGACGCGGAGAGGCCGGGGATCGTGCATGGTCCGTACTTTTCGTGACGAGCATGTTCATCGCCGCGTAGTACAAATTCTGCGAGGTGACGAGGGCCTTGCGAGTGGACCCAGTCAGCGAGGAGGAGGCGCACATTCACAGGTTGCAACTTACGAATACGAAGCCCAGCAGGTTGAACACGCTGCATAACATACAGTCAGAGCGAAGTTTGTCGAGGTCGCCAGCGAGGCACTTACTCGGTCAACAATCCAGTCGTAACCACGTACGCGATCAGGGTATCGAGCAAAGAGTTGGTCCTACGATTGTTCGCGACAATCAGCAAGCGCACATTGATGCGCTAGGAAGGCAAAAAGACTCACGATTTGACCCCGGTCCGGCTGCGATGCAGCACAAAGACGAGCGCCGCAGCCAGAATAGTGTCGACGAACACCGCAATGCCAAGGGCGATGGAGATCCAAGTCTAGTAAAAAGCCGAGGCTTAGCTTCTGATCCTGGGGACTGCTACGATAGGACGACGACCGACAGCGTATTTGGCGAACGCGGTCCACAGGGTAATCCCGAAGCTAATAGCGGTGTGAATAAAATCCCGGATATCGCACTTTGTATTCGACATACGCTTTGATCGTGACAGCTGTAAGCCATAGCAGTGGTGAGCAGGAGCTTCGAACTAAGCGGTATGTACGATATTACACACTAACCCATGCACAAGCCGAATCCAGCGCCTTGAAACACCATCTACACACGGCATCAGCATCCAATGGGCTGGACAAAACCTCGTCAAGACGTACGCAGGCCCAGACGACCATCCTAGATTTCCTGCCGACTATTGCGACATCAGAGAGGTGCTACGATGTAGATGACTGAGAACGATAACTCACTTCGGTACACACGGTATGCGAAGAAGCTGGCAACGGAAGTTGAACACGACAAGCCGCGATCCTCGGCCATGCGCGGCGCACCTTTGACAAGCCACGATGTTCGCAGCCTTTCCCATGCAGAATGAGACGAAACAATCACAAGACACAGATACACCCGACGATACTCACAGTGAGCAGTGTCAAAAGCTTTCAACACTCAGGTAAGACGGAGACCAAGGACAGACGATCAGACGGGACATACGCTCAAGGGCCTGTAAACAACGTCAACGTCATGTTCACCCGCTGCCATGAGAGCGGGACAACGTACCAGTCCATAGTAGCCAGATACAGTATACTGAAGTAGTGGGTTACCAGTTTCAAGTAGCTCCAGCCCAGGCGTCAGCGTCCATCGTCGCGAAGCGCAGACCGTAGCCCTTACCAGAGAGACATGATCACGACTGAATGCGCCGAGTCCAGTAATCTGAAACCGACTGTCACCCATCCGCTCTCAGTGCAGCATTAAAATAGCAGTGATCCTCACAGGATGACCACGACCTGCAAGGTGCGGTCAGCCCCGCGCCCCGCTGCAGCGCAGACAACCCAAACGGCACTCACGTAGAACTTGGTCCAGGAGCTGTCCGCCGAGTGCACCCGGAAATAGTTGTACGTCTGGTGCAGCAGCACCCCGTACATTCTGAAGTCCACGCCTCGTCAGTGCCCGCGCCACAGACAGAACCCGCACACGAACGGACCACGCACATGAGCGCAAAGAACGTCCCGAGCAGCGCGGCGCCATAGGTGTTGTCCATAGTCAAGCCGTCGGGGAGCGGGGGGATACCATCCGGGATGGCGGCAGTGGCGTTCGCAGATACATCCATAGCTGGCTGAGGGGTCGGGCTCGAGGGTGTAGAGGAGACCTGTGAGTCTTCTCAGCAACACGGAGGCCCAGATGCCGCCATATATGCCACCCGGACGTGGGCACGGGCGTGGCGCTTAAGCCTGTAGCATGATGCCTTCGCAGGCCCCCACGTCCGCCCACACAGCGTGATGGACCGCTCGCTGTTCACAGCGCCTTCGCGGGCGAGAAGACGATGCAGCCAGCACCGCCCGGCGCATGCGAAGCCTTCCCCGGGTGCGCCTCGCGCGCACTTTCGGGCGCCAGGAGGAGGTTTTCGGACAGCGCCCATGGATTCGAACTTCGCGCGCTGGACGGAGTTCGTTCTCTCGTGCTTCGAGATGGGGTGGCGCGATGACCGCCCGAGGGCACCAAACTACAACTACAGTTGCATGGCCTTGTTCGACCCAGGACTCTCCCGCGGGAGAACGGATACCGCGTCTAGCCCACCGAGGCGTGCTTCGACAGGCCATCCACTGCGGGGAAGGGGGAGTGCGATTGGTGCGGTCAAAGAGGTCTCAAGGGCAATATGGATGGATATCTGGGGCGAAAAGGATATCTGACAACGACAACTTCGACGCCAGATTGTGATGCATGGAGCATAGAGGACCAAGGCCGGTGTCGACCAGCCCTCACTGCATCTAGCCACAGAAGCCGGCCACGACGCTTCGCAAGCGGCTGTTTGCGCCGCGCCTGACGCTGTCCGAGATGAGGCGCCTCGGGGGACGGCTTCCTTCGCGTCCGCCACCCTGTGCACCGTCGACCAAAGGCACGGGGCAGGGACGGGGGAAGGAGGGAAGGGAAGGCACCCAGTGGCAAGAAAGTTGGCTCCCACCGAGAGAGAACGGATCGATCAAGATGGCGGAGAAGCTTTGGTGCATTATCACCATCCTGAGGCAGACCCGTCAGATAGATCCAGGATGTCAAACTGCGCACGCCGCCGCCACAGAGAAGGTAGCTTTCGCCGGAAGGAGAGGCTCGGGGCACCGGCTACTTGATGATGGACGACGGACCGGCGTTCGTTCACAGGAATGCATATGGATGGAGGGCGCATATAAGGGGCATCTGACCGTAGACGGGCACTTTACTCACCAGATGCCCCGCATTGTCAATGTCCATCAACTCCGCTGTTCATTCACCCTTAATAGACGAGTCATGCGAGCCAAATGGTTGAAGGGGTTGCGATGACGAGGCCGGCTGTCTCGGAGTTGAAGTTCTCGGGAGCTACGAGAGGTGAAGGACAGTCGGAAAGTCTTTGAAGATCCAGCTTGTGCGACAGACAGCGGGGAGGAGCTGAACGTACAATCATGGCGCCAAGGAGAGGCAGTAGACTCCGAGGAGGCGGAGGGCAAGGAAGCATCGTCGCTGCGCTGGCGACTGGCACGCCGAGGATAATCCGGGCCGCATTCCGAAAACCGACTATGGTAACTCAGACGCCCATCTCCCTAGGGCAGAAACTTTGAGGAAGTAAAAGGGTCCTTCTGGGTCGCCCTGTTGGACCCACGACATCAGACATACACATCGGAGCCGTGTAAACATTTCATGAAGTCTTCGATGATCGAACTTCCTGGCATCTTTGTGGATCGGGACATCTTCGACACGGTACTACTAGTTCAAGCTTCGTGGGTTCTCCTCGGGCTCGGACTGAGGACAGCCGCACTGACTCCGGAAAGCCTTCCTTCCCTCTTTCCGTCTTCTCCCACGTTTTAACACAGAAATTTGTCAAATTCCTCCCATAGCAGCGAGTTGCCAAATCTCGAAGTCCTCGAGGTAGACGAAGCGCAAGTAGGCTCTACATGTGACAAGATTTTGGCCGAGATCGTGATTCGCGGGCCTAAGTCAACAACAGTATAGTACACGTCATAGCAGTACAGACTACGCAATAATTACGAACAATGTCCCCCCCATCCACAACGCCAAATAACGTTAAACAGCCCGCTTCAAGAGCTGCGGTGCAAACAAGTTATACAAATCTGACCCGATCCGGCAGGGTCACCGCTGCATGTACTCGCGCTCGACCTTGATCTCGATCACGTCGCCGTGATCTCGCACAGACTCCTCGTCGTGGCCGGTTGTCCGGGAGTCGGTTTGAGTCCGCTGAGCAGAGAGAAATGTGGGATCAGCGTCCGGATCACAGCTGCCAGTCTCGACGCCATGGTACTAGCAACGGACGAACCTTTGGTGAGGACATGGCTCCGGGGAAGCGCGAGACACCATCGAGCTCGACCGCGCCGAGGTTGATGATATCGGACGTGCCCCAAGTCGGCTGGGTGGTGGATCCTCGGGGTCTCCGGTAGTTCAGCCTAAACGCGTACTACATGAGCTCAAGCCATCTGCAAAGTCTACAATAGCACTTACGCGGCGAGCACGGAGTTAGAGTATACTAGTGAGATGTGCACCAGTTAGCCAGAAGGATGCGTCAGGATGGCAGTGGGACAACGAACCTTTGGTTGCCACCACGTTCATCGTCGTATACCACAGATTCTGCGAGTATGCGAGTGCCTTCGAAAATGGTTTGTAAGTCACCATCTCGACAAGATTTAAGTGCTCCGCTCACAAAAACGAAGCTAAGCGTGTTGAAGATGCTAGTGATCGAAGGTTAACAACACTTGTCACCACGAAGACGTTGCAGTGGCACGTACTCAGTGAGAAGTCCTGGAGGAAAGGACCATGAGCTGCGTCTTGACTGCACTAAGAATGTCCACGCACCTGTCGTGACCGCGTACGCAACCAGCGTGTCGAGCATCGTGTTCGTCCTACATCGAACCAATTATATCAGCATATAGACGATCCGTCTCGTGAGATTGACGCACGATTTGATCCCGGTACGACTCGAATGCAAGACATAGATGAGCACTGCGGTCAACACGGTGTCCACCACCACGGCAATTCCAAGCGCCGTGGAAAGCATCCACTATCGGCTAGTCAGACACACCAGGAAGCCTAGAGAACCTAGAAACAACACACTGTATACCGCATGAACTCCTGGTAAGTATCCGTGCCAAACCTGTTACAGACAGCCTCTCAGTGGTGCTTTTGGGAGCGCTCTGACACCGCTTACGCCTTGACCGTCGCGACTGCGCGTGCGACGCTTGTCAGATCTCGTAGTAGGAGATACAAACGAGCGATCATGGACTCACCAACGCAGACACCAAGTTCAGCCAGCAGCCCGAACATCTACCCAACGCCTCCGAGTCAGAAACGCTACCCAGAGCCCGATCGGCATGAACACGCACACAGGCCACCGCGAGAACCTTCGACTTGCGCCCCACTAAATCCGCCGCCCAGTCAGCCAGGTCCCCTTAGTCGTTACCAGGCACCCGTCCGAGCGGCACCGGTGCGGCGCGGACGCACCTCGATAGACGCGGTACGCGAAGAAGCTGCGAAGGCGTTTGAGTTCTCGGAGGTGATCGGGCGAAGCGCATGATACTCACCCCTGGCAGAGGAGAACGGTCGCGCCCTGTCGGTGCGCAGCAGCACACCCCAGGCCCGTCAGTGCGTGGTCCCCTACTACATACACCCATGGTTTCGCATACTCACCGCGACCAGTGTCAATATCTTCAGGCATGGCATAGAGACGTCAGTGTGAATCGGGAGGAGGGATTATGAAGAAAAGCGTACACTCAGCGGCCTCCCAGACAGCGTGAGTCAGCTAAGTTTTACATGTTTTCGAGGGCGCATAGGGCGAATGCACGCACCAGATGGATTTTGAGAGGTATTTGATGTCAAAGTAGTGCGAGACGAGCTTCAGATAGCTGCACCACCACAAGGCCCGTTAGCATTTCCGTGAGCGATTGGCTGCGCGAGGCCTGGGCCCTTACCAAGTGATCATGAGCGTCGCGGAGTGGCCCGTGTCTAACAGCCTGGACGGAGGGAGTCAACGTCTGGCCGTAGCCGCAGCAGCCTTGAGATCTTGAGACGCAGCGCCAGATGCTTACACTAATAGTACAACCTAGAACGAGCCAGTCAGTGCTCGGGCGGCAGCGGAGAGGACAGTACGGGTGGGCAGGTGGCGTACATAGAGCTTCAGCCAGAGATTGTCCGCATGGTGGACCCGGAAGTACAGGTACGCTTGGTGCAGCGACACCCCAAACAGGCTGCAGGCGCAGACAGATGTAAGTTCAGCTGCGCGAGGAGTCGGAAAGCAGAACAGATGCGCGCACATGAGCCCGAAGAACGTCCCAAGCAGGAGCGACCCGTAGGTCCCGTCCAGCGCGTGCGACGCATTCGCGAGCGCGGCCAGAGGGTCCGCCGCCGCCGCAGTCGAATTGCCACTCATACTGTACTATACTACCAGCGGCCCAGGGAGGGAGGGGAGCTCGAGGCGGTGAGTAGACGTGAGGCGAGGCGAGGACGTAGGCGAGGCGGCAGCAAGACAGCGTGTGGGGGCGTGCAGGCAGCCGCGAGAGCGCCCTGCCACCGTGCCCCTCACAACTTATGTACACGGTACATACGCTGCAATGCGTGCCGCACCCACGCCGCCGCCGAGAACCCGGGTAGGCACTGGACAGAGGAGACAGGACACAGGCTTCTCCGAATCCGGTGCTCTCTCGCGCGAAAGGCAGATCGCCCGCTGGGCGTCGTTTTCTGACGTGGACGTGCTTCTCTGTATCATGATGAGGCCGGCGATACCGAGCGGCCTGCGACTCTGTCTGGACGGGCTGCCAGTTTCGTGTTTGGGCAGGCGAGCTGGAGTTCGGGCAGGTCGACTATCGAGCTCTGGCAGCTTGGTGCTGCTACCGAAGCGGTGCAGGGAGTAGAAGGAGCCCGTTGAAAGTGGGTAGCCGAGCGACGTTCGTTGTGAGCATGGTAGCGGACTGGAACGGGCCTCTGACAATTATGAAATGCCTTTTGCTCGGGCGCTGCCTCGACGGTTTCGTAGTCAGGTGGGCATCAGCCGAAACACTGCCTTGCATGAACTTGAAGCGCCCTTTGATAGGATACGCGTCGGCGGCGATGCAAGCATGAACTTGCCCTTGACTTGGCCTGGTCTTCCCTCTCGATTTGCGTTCGCTCGCGAAATCAAGCCGGCAACGCTCGCACTTAGTTGCACCGCTTGTACGAGGATCTTCAAAATGCTGGCCACTCACCACCTAAAGGCTAAGACACCACGGAAACTCGCATCAAGCAGCGCCCGCCCAAGAGGGTGCTCGTCCCTTGTTCCCATGCACCCACGATGGCCGTCCGTTCGCTTCGTCCGATCGCGGATAATCCGGCCATCCAACGTTAACGCTGCGCAAAGCTCCACGTGATGGCCATCATCGGTGACTTCTCGCGAGTCGCAACCAGCGGCGGGAGTTGGACGTTGGCCACCGGGGGCCAAGGCACCCCGGAGCTTGCAGAGTGATCCGTCTACGGCTTACACTTAATTTTACCTTACAACGGTCCGAGACGGTGAGCAACGGACACGCTCCTCGTGGTCTTGGACAGTCGTGAACTGGACCTGTCATGTCAGTGTCGCAATAGCGTTGATGTGCTCAGGAATCAGGACGGACGAGCATTGGCAAAGATAGTACTGCACCCGGTTCCTCGTGCAGCCCGATGGCCGCAGATGATGCATGGTACGGTGGGTGCAGTTGAAGCTTGAAGTTGACGGGAGGAGCAAGTGGGTGATCCATGATTCACGAATCACGGGAGGCTTCATTGACATTGATTGACCGCTGCTATACAGTAACTGCTCAAGATCGACATATCGAGATGGAACTCAGGTATACTAGTATCAGCGCTCAGCGAACCAGCCACCAACGAAGACGCGATACACGACGTACGTGGACACATATGTACATCCGGCTCTAGTCCGGTCTCTCTCACTTCCTCTCCAAGCCCCAGTCAAACCGCTTCCCCAGAGGCGCTCCAACGGTCCTCGTGGTCTTCAACGGGCGACTGCAGATGCTCGGCCCTCTCCGCCTCCTTCTCCATCGTGCCCCGCCCCATCCCCATCCGCCTCTCGTCCTCACAAACGCTGGTAACTCTGATCTGGATCCCGGAGTGAGGTTGCTGCGGTCCGGAGCTCAACGTCAAAAGGCGAACTGCGGAACTCCGGGAACGGGGAGGGGGAGTGGTGATAGACTTCGGGGGCAGACCCGGCACGAACCTTCTTCGCCTCGATCGGGCTCTCGGCCGGGTTCGCTGAGAAGTTGGCAAAGTTGGGCGTGCGGTCCAGGCCGGTCATCTCGAGGAACGTCGTAGGGCCCTTCGAGAGGTACTTCCGGCTGTTGAGGCTGCGTGGCGGGAAGATAAGATCAGCGGCGTGCACGGGGAAGCGCCAAGTGTCGAAGGCGGGACTTCGGATTCGAGAGATACGCACAAAACGAGGACGGAGTTCGAGTACACTGTCGAGGGGCGTCAGGGGCGGTGGTAATGGAGCAGGGAGGCGAGATATGCTCACGCTTGATTGCAACGACAGTCACCGCAACATAAAGCAGCTGTTGCGGGCGAACAAGGCACTGCAAGACAGTCAGCCACAGGCGTCGGCGATCAAGGATGGATAGCGCACTAGTACAAGACCCGGAATGGTGATGAGGCTATCGGAAAAATTTAGCACAGAGAAGTAACCCTGGAACACCGCATGCAAGGCAATTACCTAACGAGTGACGCTGAAAAGTGGATGAGATCCGGTTCACGAGGGCGAGTGCAAGAACTGAGCTTACTGGCTACGATGCCGTACACGATAAGGCTGTGGATGGTTTCGTTTGTCCTGAGGGTTATCTCCGTCAACACAAATGATGGTCCAAGCTGACGCGTGGCACGTACCGCCTGATATGGGTACGAGCACGGCTGAGGATTATCACCAGTGTAGCGGTCATGGTGACATCTGTCAGGACCACCAGGCCGAGAGTGGCCGCAAAGAGATTCTAGCCATAGATGTCAGCCGTGAAGAACAGAACAGCAAGTATGACTCATGGGGGATACAACGTACGGTGCTGAAACTCCAGCTGTTGGCCTTCGTTCCGCGAATACTAAAAGAAGGGTCAGGAAGTGTGTAGTGATAAAAGTGGAGGTGCGTACCTCTCAGCGCAGGAGGCTGTGTTGGAGATGCGGTCAGAGGGGCGCAAGTAGCTAGTGGAGTCTCCGTTGCTCACCAATGATCAAGCCTGCACGCACAGAATGCCATGAGCACGCCAACAGACCACCGATTAACACAAAAAATCACACACCCATGGTTCCCATCATCAACAAGGCCTGACACGATGTGAGATGCATTCCATCGTCCATCGCAAAGCTTACTCACCACCACAGCAATTATAAGCCTGTATTGTTTGTTGACTGCAAAATAATCAGCACCAGCGCTAACATGGCGGTAGGCCGTCATCGGTGAGGACCTACAAAGATAGATGCGCCGGGCATAGAACCTATATACCGGTGATCAGCAACATGTCGCTCATTTGGTGGTAAGCGGCAAGGAAGCCTACCCCTGAACCAGCACGATTATGACACCCTATCCTCCGCTTCAATATCGCTGAAGATCGAGCAGGATGAACGAAGGACTTACAGTGACTAGGGGAAGGGCCTGCGGGATCGCGGTGGGGATTCCTTCAGATCGCGCTACAGGGATGCTGACCGACAACAACGCACCTCCAACGACCTATGAAGAGGACGGGAAGACGGTAAGGATCGCAATTGCCTCGGGCACTTGTAAAGGTTGTGGATCTGGCGGGAAAACATACCAGACGCTTGCGGTGAGAGCCGCAGGATTAGCGTAGTTGGTAACAAGGGCGTAGTAACTGGAACCCAGCTCAGAGACCAAATTCAATGAAATATTTCAAAAACAATCGCGCACCAGATATGGGTCATCAACGCCGAGTGGATCAACTCCGCGACACTGATTACCGGTAAATATTCAGGGGGAGGCACGACAGGAAAACGGGTGACCGTACATAATTGCGACAACCTTGCATAGATCGTGCCAAACAATTGAGCGAGGAGCGTCGTCTTAGAGGAGCGGATGTACTCACAAGAGATTTCAAAAGACGGACATCATTGGGGTATGAGCGAAAGTACACGTAGGCCTGATGCACAGCGATTCCAAACAAACTGTCTGTCCGTCAGCGACTGCGGTCAATGTATGGATGCAGCAGCGAAGCGGGGACGTACACGAGCGAGACAAACGTGCTGATCAAGAGCGCGCCAAAGGTATCATCGAGTGCAGACATGCTGAGCGAGGCGCGAGGGCTCGGGTGGCATGCAGTCGCCAGATCCTCTCGAAGGCCCGAGGATCATATAGCCACCCGGGCACGCGGCCGACGTCATGCAGCCCGCACCGGAGAGCAGCCGCTTGTTTGGGTTCTGTATGCGGCGATAGCGAGCATGGGCGACGTCCTCCCCAATGCAGGCTAATTCGGCTCTTCGTGCGGGGAATTTCCAGAGAAGGGGCCCGGGGAGAACGAGAAGCGCGGTGGCAAGCTCTTCGCGCCGATTCGCGAAGCTCGACGGGAACCGGGTGGTCAGTGTGGCACTCCGCAGGCGCGCCCTTCTCCACGGCTCCAGGATGCTGATGGCACGCGCTGCGGCGTTGGGACAAACAGGCCCCTCTGGGCAGCCTCGGAATGCGCCTGCCGGGGTGCTTCGCTGGAGTCCAGGCCAGAGACGGGAAGCGGAGACGCAGCTCTCTGGCTGCTTTGGAACTCAGAGGCGCGTAAGAATCTCCAGATAGCGCCGCCGTGGGGAACAACTTACCCATGGTGCGCCACCGCGCTTCTTGCTGTGGTCCACTGGAATTGACATACCGTGCAGAGGTGTCCGCGGGTCGAGGAGAGAAAGATGGTTTGGTTAGGCTAAGTTAGCCTCGAGGAAGATCATACTAGGATCATCGCCACGGAGCATCAGTGCGCCACAATGACCCGGTGCGGGTGGCCTAATCGATAGGCGAATATAGGCTATGGCTCTGCTCCCTCGGCGAGCCAGCTGATAGCGCCGCGCACCCCAATCTAGGAACGATGGCTGGCATGGCCCGAGAGGGCTTCGCTGGGACTGCGGGCCGAGCGCAGGGTTTGAGTTGAGAAGTTCAGAAGGCGACCGGCGCCGGGCGTCGGAATCGGAGGGAAGCCACCCATCCTACCAAACTCCCGCACGGCCCTAGGCTAAACCTTTTTCTACGGGCTTGGTAACCTGCATGTCGTGAGGGTCGTCGTCAGTGTCCCAAAACCAGCTGCGATCATCATCATGTTTAAACTCCCGCGCCGGTCTCGCATACGACGTATCATGCAAAAAACAATACATTTTTGGCGCCGCAGCCCTCAGCGAGATCACAGAATTCGCGTTGCCGGTGCTGTTCTCTGTGAAGAGACAAAGGACGACATGAATTGGGGTCCCATATAATCGCTTTGGCGCACTTCGCGACACAGGATTGAATACCGGACTTCGATCTATGGTGATCTCAACGCCTCCGCATGGCAAACATAATGATCTCAATGCCTTCGGGTGAAGACCTGGAGATCATAGCGAATCGCGCCGGAAGGTGAATTTGTAGTACTCACAGTGCCCTCATTCTGCACGCCACATGTCGCGGGTCTGACTGCAGCCAATGCAGACACTCCAAGGGTCCACCACTTCCACCAGAAACGTCGCCGACTCCGGGCATGAATTGTCGTGGCTCGTTGCCATCAAAGCGACAATTGAAGACCCTAGACGTGGAGAACGAAACACATTTAGAGACGTATCACGGAGAGGGCGTCGCCAGTGACGTTTTCGCGAAAGGATTCACCTTATTCATCCACCGTGCTGCGATATACGGTTTCCTGGGATGGGGTTGGGTGAGCCAAGAGCGCATACAGCCAGCTCACCAGGCGACGAGGTGGGAGTAGAGAGAGAGTTCCGGATCATCGAACGCCCAGCGCTCGCCACTGCCGACGAGCACTTCTGCTCGCACGTGGCGGTACGCCCGCGAGGCGAGGCGCTTACCTTACCATTTTGGCAGGTGTGTACGTTCAGACCGGAGCAGCGCACTCAAGACAAATCTCCATGATAACATGCGTGACACAATGCACTGACAATGTTACGGCACAAAGCTCGATATTCTCTTAGCATTACAGATCACCAGCTGTCTCACCTGACCTGCCCGTGAGTCGCCTTCAGCTTCAACTGCATCTGGCAGGCTCCAACTTCAAGTTGTCCTGCAACTCGGAGAGCGACCTCACCCCAAAACAGCCCACCGCTCGGCGGGGCTGCGCAGCTTCGCGTCCAGACTCTCCTCGTCCCCTACATCTGCACCACCCACGCCATCCATCCCTGCCGCCTTCGCCATCTGGATCCTCACCATCGCGTATGCGGCCCCCGACGGCGCCGGCGCCGACGCCTTCAATGTCAAGTTCCCAGTCACCCGCCCGAGCCCCAGCCCATTCAAAAATCCACGTTCGAGTGTTCGCGGGTGAAGTCCAGGGAGTCAAGTTGACAGGTCAGCGCACATCCTGCTACTGTACTATAATTAATTAAGGGGCCAGAGCCTCACCGACTCGCACTGGGCCCCGCCCACGCTCGTGTTCGTGTTGGTGCTCGTGTTCGTGTTCGTGTGTGCGCGCGTGTGGCCCCAGCGGCTGGTCCAGGAGCTGGACGGAAAGTTGTCGATGCCGCCCGGCGAGCCGTATGCATAGGTGTGGCCCGTGAGCGCGAGCGCGCGGCGGCAGTTGAGGACGGCGAGGACCGAGTTCGAGTACACTGCGCGGGGGGGAGGTTCTCTGCGTCAGTGCCCGTTCTTCCTCGCGCTCTGAGTCCTTCTGCGAGTGGGTGCAATTGACGAATTATGACGAGGATGTGGGGGAAGTGAAGCAGCAGAAGACAGAAGACGGGAGACGGAAGACGGGGGACGTGCCTTTAGTCGCGGGCATCGCGATCGCGAAGTAGACGAACGTCTGGGGCAGCGCGAGCGACTGCCGGCAGCAGCAGCAGCCAGGGGCGGGAAAACAATATTTCTGGAGTCAGACCTCGGTCCGTCGCGAAGGGCAGCAGAGAAGAGAAGCAAAGAAAAGAAGAAAGAGAAGAGACGCGAAGGGGGAAGTGGGAAGTGGGAAGCGGGAAGCGGGTAGGGGGAAGTGGGCAGCGGGCAGTGGTCACGTACGCAGACGAACGCTGGGACCGTCAGCGCGCTGGCGACGAGAAACGCACACGGATGACCCGAAGTCAGATGAGGCTCATGGAAAACGCAGAGTGCGCGCGCGCGACGCACGTATTGAGACTCGCTGCAGGCGCGTAGGGCATAGAGTTAGATCTCGTGCGCAATAGTAACCATGCAAGAGGCGACTGGCGTACTGGCGATAACCGCGTAGAGCGACAGGTTGTCAAGCACGCTATTCGTCCTGCAAGAACAAGCGTCCAATGAGAAACGAGAACGAGCGAAAGAGAGGGGACCCTGGAGCGAGCCCGGAGCTCACCGTTCGAAGCGCGTGTGGCTATTCCGGAGGATGAGCACGAGCGTGCCCGTCAGGATCAGGTCCGCGGACGCGGCGACGGCGAAGAGGGTGGTGTCCATCCACTGCGCATGCATCAAGGGATCGTGATCATTGACAATATTAATATCAATGGACATCAGCGTGACGCGCGCGGACAAGGGCTCGACGAGAGCACTTACGACGTGGCCGCCCAGCCCTGCGAACGTATCGCTTCCGAAGCTAAGCACGCCAGAACCCAGAAACACAGAATGCGTGTTCTTAGTAGAAGCGCGAGGGCAGTGTTGGGGGACGCGCCGACCTTGCCACAGAGGCAGCTGTGCGGAGATAGATGCCGGAGGTGAGCGCCAGGTACCCTCCCGTGCGAGTTGAGAAGCGTCAGGGCCCTCACCGATTATGAAGCCAAGCTCGACGAGCATCAGGCTAACCTGCGATAGGCATTGTCGTCGTGAATGGAAGTCCAAACCAAAAGGGAGGGTGGGCGCCACGGATGCATGCACGTACGACGAGCAATACAATGGGCAGGTAGCGTCTATCAGCTGGGAGAAGCGTTGGGTTTGAGCACGTTTTCATGCTAGTGAGGGGTGGTGTGCGAAATTGCCATACCCAAGTAAATGCGCCGGACGTAGAAGCTGCGGGATAGCTGCTGAGCGGGAGGGCGAATAGAGATACGAGCAAGGGAAGCGTACGTTTGTGTCAGGAGGACAGTGACTCCCTACCACATGATGAGAATGGCTTTCTGTCTACTGGTAGGGAAAACTCACTGTTGAAAGAGGGAGCGCCTAGCATCGGGGATCAGACACGAACTATAACTATCAAACCGTCTCGCTGATGCTCACCTGGATAGGCCTCCAGTACATGCGAGCGGCTAGACTGGTCGAGGGCCAGGGGACTCGACCACTCACCATATGCTCATGGTGAACGCTAGAGGGTTGAAGTAGTTGACGACGAAGTAGTAGTAACTGCGCCTCTGTCAGTTGCGCTCGTGAAGATCGGCATAGTGTGCTCAACGTTCATACCACATGTGCATCAGCGTCGCCGAGTGGAAGGTATCCGCCGCACTTTGCCAGGAGTTGAACTCGGATACGAACGGCTTTAGTAGACGGATGGATGTCTCACAAAATCGCGAAGACCTGGGAAGTAGAGTCAGCATCGGCGCCGAGAACAACGTTGATCATACACCAGAGGACCCACCAAGACCTTGAAGAGGGGTATGTCCCCTCGGTACATCCGGAAGTACCGGAATGTCTGGTGGACGGTCAGACCGTAAAGCCTGGGAGGGGAATGTCGACGTCAGCGTGCGATGGACTTGAACGCGAAGGGGGGGTATACATACATCAGGGAGAAAAACGTGCTGAGCATGATAGCCCCGAAGGTGTTCCCAAGGGAGGGAGCAGCCTCGAGTACGCTTGGGTCCTTGGGAATGCGCGGGAAATGCATGACGGTGGGATCGCTTGGTCGAGGGAGCTGAAAGCGTGCGCACCGTGCTTATAGCGTGTCGCCAGTGATCCCTCGACCGAAGTGCAGGTCCAAACTTGGATCGAGGGCCCTCTGCCGGAGAACAATCGCGCGTGATCGAAGTACTGGAATTTCCTCCTTCTCCTTCCTAGGAGCGAACAAACCACAGGAACAAACGCGCATGCATCCTGTGCTCGCACGCGTCCCGCACGGTCTCCATGCAACCGAGGCTGCCTGTCGCACAGCAAAAGCACTCTCCGAGTCGCCCAGAGTATGTCCCAGGAGCGGTGTCTGCTGCCGACACCTCTGCCTGACGTATCTGATCATGACAGCACCGAGGTCCAAGTTCGGGTCGGGCACCACGGTCCACCACAAAGTTTCTCTGCAGATCCGTCTCACGACCTGCGACACCTAATGAGACCGCACGTAATTTCCGTCTCGAGGGGTGGGGATGCACTTACCAGACGGGGAGACCTCATCACTGGAGAACGAGATTGCCTCGAGAAGGACGTGCTTCGGGCGATGCATGCCTCGGGATTACGACAACCCTCCACGGGAGTTATGGCATTTCATTGTGGCCTCGGAGCGGAAGCGGGCTCTGAGCCCCGTCCCGATGCAGGTGTGTGGGTACTCTCTACCCTCGAGCCTCGCGTGCGACCGTACGCAGGTACGCGGGAAAAATGCGGGCGAAGCACGGAGGCGAAATGTTGGTCCTAGCAGCAGATCTGTTCGATGGGTGATTCCTCGCCATGTCGACGCCTGTGCAGAAGCATGCTAGGCTGGAGATCAGGCAAGAATACATGGCGAGTCGTGGCAGTTCGAGTGAGACGGTGGCCTGTGCAGGTGTCTAGAGAAGTGGCCGAACAACGTCGGAGAGCTTTACTGGCAGCGCTATCAAGAGTTTCGCTGCCAAGCTTGGTCGCATGGCCACCATCCAAGGACCAGATAGAGCTCGTTGTTGTTGTAGCCAGCCGCATAATCAAAGCATGAAAGCGCATCGTGGCCAAGGCCAAGTTCGCCGTCCGGCATCGTGAGGACAATTACTACTTCATATTACAGTACTAGAGATATGCCGCGTGCGCGCGCGGCAGGAACCTTGGGTACGGAATTGCATAAGATGTGGCTATAGTAGACCTGAGAAATTGAGTTTAAATGACAGCGATCCAGAGTCCACGTTGTATCTGAGACCGCGAGGAAGACGGGACTAAGTAGCTGAGATGGGGATTGGATTCAATAGGAGTGTAGTGATGCGTAGAGACGCACTGGATCTAGCTGTGGAGAATAAAGAATATGAATAGGGAGGTGGGGGAAGAACACTGAACAGTGAGATAAAAGGCGAGGTCAACGATTGGAGGACAAGATCCAAAATTGAGAGAGATCGCCGGTCAAAGGATTGCTGCTGGAGTTGTACAGGCAGTGCGATCAAGGTCGAAATGGATTGCCAAAGAGGCACAGAAACTCATACGCTGTAACGTTACGCGACATAGATGACGTTGACCTATGGATGACATGCATGCCGCTTGCTTGCGTCGCGGAGCAACGTCACCAGTAGACTGGCGAGCAGTCTGTGGCGTGCGTGCCATGGGGGAAGCAGCAACGTGGCGGGGCCAAGTCCCATTTGCCACCTACATTCTCTCCCATCCCACGTAGTTCCGTTAACACCTCCTCTAGTATATTTGTACTGTCTCGAGGTGGGATCCATGTGCAGTGATCTGGTACACATTCTCGTCCTCGGCCTGCGTCCTTGTCCCTGCTCACGGCCTCGACTACCCAGAGCCAGAGGGCCACAATGACGATACATCAACACCCGACTTGAAGAGAAAGAGGCAGCCCACAAGTAAGCCTCCTGACGCGCAACGCTTGCATGTTAGAGGATGTGAATTCTCGGGGACTGATGTCGTTACGAGTAGCATGGACGTGGCAGGATGGGCAGCGGAAGTGCAGTGCATTCCGTACAGCTTCAGGGACGGCGCAAATTTCAGGAACATGCTTTAAGCAGACTATGCGAGGGCATTCGCTACATCGCAGGCAGTTGCCACCGTTTTGGCACATATAACAAAACTATTTGAAAACATGATTAGTTATACATTAAATGACGATGTTGCGAGACGTACCGAGTTTGAGAGATCAGAGACAATCAGCGGCCCCAGGGCAGGCAGCGCGGTCGGAGGCAACGCGTATAACGCTTCCTCCCAAGGCTCATCATCCCTTTCCAAGTCTTCATCTTCTGTATCTGACGCTTGAATCTGGGTACCGGATTGAACTTGAAGTCTGTACTTTGTGACTACTACAGCTTCAACAAAAAATAATTGGATGAGTAGTGCGAACAAGGAGCTCGCGTGGTGGTAGATAGCGAACTAGATCCAGTCGTGTACGTGCCCGATGGCGATGTGAGTTGCAGAGTGATGGTCAAATATTAAATACGGATTCCAAGGTCAAATTTAAAGGTCGAGATGAAAGGCGAGGTTGAGAGTCGAGGAAAGAGGTTGGAAACTGAAGGGTCAATGCATTTTGAGGGGTCGGCGTTGGACTCACTGCGCGGGCTGTCGGATACAAAGTGGTCGAAATAGAGCGTAAGACTTGAATTGGAAACACTATAGATGCCGATGTAGCCGTATATATACGGTAAATGAAGAGCGAGGTATATGGCGGTGAAGAGGAGGTGGTGGTACATAGACAAAACAACACGGGATGGGCGAACTGCTGAGCAGGTGGAGATCCGGAGCACACCGTGTCTTGAGCGGGGAGAACCGGGTGTAACGGGCGCTTTGAATTTTGCTCGCCAGTAACCTTGGTACCCAAGGTAATCAGACGCCCATAGCACAAATATCGCTTACTAAGCACCAGCGCCAGTTGGTTCAAGTTCAGTTCGCTTGGTTCTTCCTACTTATTCTTCGTACACTCATTCTTTGGTCGGTCCGTCGTCCTTTATCTCCTCATTGTATAAAGCATGCATATCTCATGCACTTTCCTTATTCATGTGGCCACCCTGGGTCCTACGACGGTGATCTCCCTGTCAGAGATGCCACACTGAGGCGGAGCTAGTAGCCTGAGGAAAACGGGGGAAGAGGGACAGAGAAGTCAGCCACATGGGCGACAGTGAGTGAGCACCAGTCACTTTCAAAACTCCTTTGCACATTGCCGTAAATCCGACAGGTAAGGTCCAGTCCTTGTCGCAATTATCCGAGCCAGGGAAGACCATATGAAGCGGGGTCTCGCCCGACGGGAGCCCACTCACCTTGCCTTCCACCATCTCCCCGCACCCTCCCATATCGACTACATCATGTTCTCCCTCCGCTCTCCCAACATGGATGGCCCATATGCTCTCACCTACCACCAGCGGCGCCGGACGCTGCCTTCCTCCTCCTCCTCTTGCGTCTCCGACTTCTCTCGCTTCCCCGGCCTTCCTCCTCCCCTCGCCCCTCACCCTCCATCCCCTCCTCATCGCTCCAACCTCCCCTCGCACTCCTACCACTACCCGATCTCCCTCCCCTGGACCATCCCGCCTTCTATTCCCCCTGTCAACCCCGACACCCTCGGCCTCGGCCTCTCCTTCAACGGCGACTCGGACCTTCAAGCACGCCTCTGGGCTCTCGAGCAGCAAGATGACCCGGCGCTCCTTCAGCTTCAACTCCAATACGACGACTACGACTCCGATTCCGACGACGAATCCGCCTACGACTACAACTACGACAACGACAACGACAGCGAGTCCGAGCTTGAGGATGAAGACGACGACCATTGGCGCAGGCGCCTCGGGAGGAGGGTGCGTAAGTTGCTCTCGCTCCGCGGGCGAGTGCGATTCGTCTGGCGGAAGTTGTCCTTGTGAGGTGGTTGAGTCGTAGGTATCGGTGATGCGTGGACTGTGCGGACTTGGGACCCCGTTCGGATCTGGACTTGGACTCGGACTTGGACTTGGCTCGGACTGGATGTGGTTTGTCTCCGTTCCCGGTCTCCGTCCTGACTGTCGCTTGGTCGCTGGCGGCTGGACCGCCGGTGTTAAGTCAGTAGTAGATAGATGGCTCCTTGTGAACGACCCGTAGATAGGTACCCCGCGGTGTCTTGTAATAGGTAGCAGGGGAGTGGACGAAATATATTTCAGTAGACCTGCACGCACGCACCTACCCCCAGCAGATAGGGGGAGTTCATGTCGGTCTGCGTGTAGGATTGTAAAATTCCTAGCGACAACACTGGGGCTCGTTGGCTCCGACGGTGACCTACCGTAGCGTCGCGATGTTCCCGGCATCCATGCGCAGAGTAGTTAGTACAGTAAGAATACTCGCATCCGTGCACGACTGACGAAAAACTTCGTGACGGTCAGCGAAAGAAAAGGTGCATACATAAATAACAGCCACGGCACAGAAGACATTTGCATTCACCGCGTGCCGTCGCAACTCAGGTTAAGGCGACAACCCCTGCACCCGAGTTCCCATCGACCACGTTCCATCTCTCCGGCCCTTGCGCAGTGCACGTCCTCCCGTCGCGCCGAGTCTGAGATCATCTCGGTCCTCGCCATCGTCACGTACGACGCCGACGGCGTGCCTGCATTCTCGCGCCCCTGCCCCGGCCGTGGTCAGCACACAGTGGAATCACGAGCACGATCCTTTACAGTATCAACTGACGATATGGCAGACTTACCGGCTAAGAGCGACACACACACATACTCGCACTATCGCCAGCGAGCCCCGAGTGATCGACGTTGATATTGACATTGAGGGGCAAGACGTCGGGTGCGCGGTTCGAGCCTCCCGTGGCGGTCTTCGTGAGGGACTGGCGGCAGTTGAGCACCGCGAGCACAGAGTTCGCGTATACTGTACCAGCATCGTCAGTGTGAGTGAGGACGTTCACTTTTGTTTCTGGGTACAGTAGCAAGGTTGGAAGGGAGGACGGGACGGGACGTGCCTTTCGTCGCGGGCATGGCGACCGCGATGTAGATGAAGGTCCGGGGGAGGGCGATGGACTGCCACAGGCTTGGGTCAGATATGGACCTCTGTAACTGTAGAGGGTGGGGACGATAGCGAACGGTGGGCACGTACGCATGCGAACGCCGTGATTGTCAGGGCGCTGTTCAGGAGGAGTCAGACAAGGCTCGTCAAAGCAAGAAAGGCAGGTGACGGACGAATTCAGGCTGGCTGTGGGTGTATGGCGCGTGCAGTCAGCTCCCGTATGCAAGAGCTTCGAGAAGGTTACTGGCGTACTGGCAACGACTGCGTAGAGCGACACGGTGTCCAGTACGTTATTCGTCCTGCGAGATTGTGTCCGGTGAGTGCGACGGAGGACCCGATAGTGAGGTTACTGCAGGGTCCACTGCAGGTTGGAGCTCACCGTGCAAAGCGCGTGTAGCTGTTCCGGAGGATGAACACAAGCGTGCCCGTCAGTATGAGATCCACTGCGGTGGCGATCGCGAAGAGGGCCGAGTACATCCACTGTAGAAAGGGATCAGCGCGCGTGTTTCGCGAGAAAGACTCGGAGGGGATATTGAGGAGATAGAGGACCCACGATGCGGCCGCTCAGCCCTTCGAAGGAATTGTCCTTAAAGCTGATCATCACGCCAGAAGAAGTGATCTCAGCAGAATCCTCGGGAACGTGCACGTGGTGTGAGAAGAACCGGGAAGAACCACTGACCTGCCAACAGTGCTAGCTACGTATGGCGATACCGATTCCCGACGTTAGTGCCCGGTAGTATGCTTGTGCGACGGTAGAAGTGCTAGTTCCAAGATACTCACCGATTATGAACGCAAACTCAACGACCATTACACTGACCTAGCAACACGTCGCCGTGAGCCAAACACTGTGATCAGGAAATATGCACGTACGACGAGGAATACGACGGGCAGGTAACGTCTGTCCACTAAGGGGCATGTATTGAGCACACACTAGCAGGGAGTCAGGGGAAGGAAACATACCCAGATATATGCGCCGGACGTAGAAGCTTCAGGATGGCTATTTAGCAAGGGGCAGGACGGACGTTTGAAAGTGGTAAGTACCTTTGAGTAAGCAGGACGATGATCCCCTGTGGAAAAATGACTGATAGTTCCCCAGGTAATATCTAGGAGGAAGATGCTCACTATTGTGAGAGGGAGGATCTGACACAAGTAACGTGAGCATCGAGGAAATTGTACTGGGTGAGAGACTCACCTGAACAGACCTGTTGTGGGTAAGGGTGGCTGGGTTTGAAGAGGAGCATCCTTGGAGATTCGAGCACTCACCATATATTGATAAATAATGCAAATGGGCTGAAGTAGCTGCTGATGAAGTAGTAGTAGCTGCGCTCCTGTCATTAACCATCTGGAAGGAGATAGGTATGTGGTTGTGATTCTTACCATGTGTTGACAAGTGTCACAGTGTGGAAGGTGTCCACTGCACTTCAAGGTCGCAAGGTCTCAGTTGCCATGCAGTCATTCTATCGGGATCAAGGTCTCACAAAATTTCAAGAACCTAACCAACGTGGTCACGACCGCCTCTGCTCCTGGTGATTAGACACTGCAGCACTCACCAGGACTTTCAGGAAGGGTGTATCTCCTGGATATACACGGAAGTACTGGATAGCCTGGCGAATGGTAAGCCCGTATAGCCTGTGAAGCAACCTAGTGAGAGAGGTCCCAATGCCAGGCGGCAGTGCACGTACATAAGCGAGAAGTAGGTGCCAATCATGAAAGCTCCAAAGGTGTTTCCGAATGTGGGGAGCGGCTGAAGTAAAAGGTTGGCAGTGACAACGTCGGCGTGCCGAGGTTGAATGAGCGAGGGCTCCATAGCTATAGCAATTGGCGTGTAGTCTCGGTGCATAGTTATAGGGTGAGGCCGGGAAGCTGTTCATAGCCGAAAGTGAGTGGGAAGATCAAACACCGCAGGATAGAAGTACGATGCTGTCATGGATTATATGCCTATTGTCGGATCGTGATCCAACCGAGACCATCCATCGGACAGGGGGGGGGCATTTTTGCATTCAAACTTCAAAGGACCCTTGGCTGCTGTTGTACGCCGACAAAGTGGTGTCGGTTCTATATAATGGAATGTCCCATGAGACTGCGCGCCATGTCCCTCTCAATAAAAGAAAATGCTTCATTCCGAGCCCACTGACTGCACGATATGATAAGATGTGCAATAGTGTGCAATGTCATGCAAGTACTGGTCGCATATGTGCGCCGGCGGCCCAGGAACGCGAACAAAGAACAAAGATGGACTGTCAGATTGTAGCATACCTGTGAGTCGTTGCTTATGAACCTGATTCCTGTCAATACGGCGGCCAGCCGGGGCTGTGTGTGGTTCCAAAGGAGGAAACCAGCCGGTGACTTGAATCTTGGCGACTCGTCGGAGTAGTAAAGGGGCGCAGATGCCTAGAGCTGAGACAGATTAGCCACCGATTCAGTGAAATTGGACAACCAACAATGCACCAAGGGTGGATTTTCCATTCCATTCCAGGAAGAAATGTCCTCATGGTAAGACAAAGTAGAAGGAAGGGACTCAGCGCAGTGGCGCTGGCAGGCGAAGGCTAAGCGCTGAAGTCGGAGTCTCCTCCGGCTTCCTCCGACCCAACTCCGACCACCAGCCCCACAACGTCGCGGAGTATCTAGCACTCAGTACTACTTACTTCCGTACGACCTCATGGCCTCAAAATGACAGGTACCGGATCATCTTGTGCACATTTATGGCCCTTCCTGCTAGTCTGTGCTTCAGGCACCGTTACGGAAGCCCCCATGCTCTTCGACGCGCACACGAATACCACAGCCTCCATCTTACACTGGCAGTTGGTAAGGCTCAAGGAGCTGCCCCGCCGGAGTCCGAGTCTTCCTGACAATTCAAGATTTCCTCTGACAGACATAAAAGTGCAATGCCGTGTTTATGCGCGACATCGTCCCATCGGAGCGGATACGATAAGTTCGCATTCCACGGTGCGTCATCAGACCCCTAAGCCTTCCATGCAGAGTGCGAGCTATTTTTCGCCCATGGAAAGTCGCTGCGCTCATCTTTCAGGTCAATGCTCTATAAAAGTGTGTTAGGATCTACCACCCCGTCTCTTGGAGTAAGAATGGTAATGATTTGAAGGTACGTGGAGTTTACCTTCGAAGTTTGCGCTCCATAGCCAACATCATGTCAACAGCTCACTTGTCCGCTCATACAGCACACATGTCCCAGTCCAAGATTCGGCAACCTTATTACCTCCACCATCCCGGCCCTTTCTCCCGCGGGAGGACGAACTTGACAATGACCTTCCACCACGTGCAGAGCATTCCCCATCCGACTTTACGTCCCCTCCCACCATCATCCAGAACAGACCTCATGGAGGACAGGCCGCCGTGTGGCCGGCAGCCTCACCTTTGCCCCACGCCCGTCCCCCACTGCCGTCAACCCGTCTCTCTGCGTCTGTCAAAAACGACATCCACCCCGCGACGACGACTGCGACCTTACGAGAATCAGCGAATGCGACCATTCGACGTGCTTCTCAACACAAACGCCACGAAGCGTTCGAGCGGTGCCCGAAGCGTCCGACGAGGTTCTCGAGTTTGGGTTTGATGTGCGCGGTGCCGCTGGCGCCGGCTCCCGCCCCTCGTCCTCAGGCCTCAGGGCATAAAAATGCCGGGACCGCGCGCGTCGCCAATTTTCCTCTACTACCTCACTTATCTCCCTGGCGCGGCACGACGCGGAGCAGACATGACGGGCACGACGTCCGCCTCCGTCACCGACACGTATGGCGCATTCCTGATTGGGACGTACTGCGCCCTCATGTACGTCGTGTTTAGTCTGACTGGCTGGGCTATATAGGAGGCTGAGGTCTGGGCTGTGGACTTTGCAGGCTGTACGGTCTGGTGCTTCACCAGTCGTACCATTACTTTCGGGTATGTGCGGCGGACGCGCGCTGGATCAAAGCCCTGGTGAGTTTTTTGACTCTGTATGCGCGCATATACACGGGGTTGACAATAGTTTGCCATGTTTCTAGGTCACGGTGACGCTGTATGTACCTAGTTATGCGTTTTCCAGCGCATATAGTGACTGTTCCACAGCGTCCTTGAGACCATCGTGACAGCACTCAACCTGGATGCAGCGTGAGTCCACCCAGGTGATGCCTGCATCCTGAACTGACATATATGCACCCTTAGCTACAACTACCTGGTGACGAACTATGCAAATCCAGACTTGGAGCGCCCTTTATATTGGTGTGCATTGACCCTCCTCGAAATAACATATCAAGCTGATGCCTCTATTTTCGTGAATCACAGGTCCTTGAAGGCATGTATCTCCTCTCCGGGCTACACGAATCCGTGCTGACAATCTTCACATTTCAAGTTATTAGCCTTCTTCCCAGTAAGTCCTCCGGAATCGATCGTCGCCGCCTGTCAAGGCAAGGCCACTAACAGCCCCGCACCGTCAGGCCATCGTTGCGCTGACCTGTCAAACGTACGCGTTTCTAATGTACCCTGCAATCGTTATGCGGCGACTTACCTACACGATTTCTCCAGCTTCTTCGCCCGACGAGTTTGGTTGAGTGCGCATATACTTCGGCACCTTCCCTCTCCATTCGGCCAACTAATCGTAATCGTACCTCAGTTGGCCGCAGGTACAGGCCGATCGTGTACTGCTCGGTGCGTCGCGCCGGACTTTCTGGATGGAGCGGTCGGGAGCTCATCAAGTAGCTGTGCAGGTTGTTTTGATGTTTGCCGAGTTCGGTGCGCCTCCGCTTCCACCTCCGTTCTAGGTGCCGATTGGGATGTTGACGACCCCGATGCGCACGCATACATACAGCGCTCCCTGCTGGTATGTTAACTCCTCGGACCAGAAGATCGGATAGCTAGCTGACACCATTCGCCTGCTTCAGCGTGCACGGTCAAAATGCGCGTCTCTTCCTTGCCTTTATATTCTTGCGTGCTGATTCCCCTCCAGATTTCAAGCACACAACATCACCGAAGCGCTCAACTATTCGGTCAGTGTCGCTGTCGCGCGCATACTATAAATTGTGCGACGTCCCCGCTAACTTCTCGCTAGTACCTCGTTTCTGCCAGGAACGCAGCGGCGACCGTCGCGGATAGCTTTATGACCGTCGTCCTGATTTACTCTTTGCGTCAGAGCCGGACGGGGATCAAGCGGTACGCCCGTCCGTCCCCCGTAAGAAAGTCGTCGCTAATCATGATACCGATGACATCCAGGACCGACTCGATGCTCAACGTTCTCGTTTTGTACGCAGTGAACACAGGTATGCCCTGGAACATGCTCTCATCTGATGGGATTGGCAGGCTGAGACCTCGCGATCGCAGGACTGCTGATCAGGTATGTAAGGTGACCCGGCACGGGGACTCCGTGGACTTCGTTCAACGTGCATCACTCGACGCATATAGCGCATTCAACGTCCTCTGCCTCGTCTTCGTGAGTCTCTCGGAGCTCTGTAGACTCTTTCCCGCATCTGGTGTGTCTCTGCGCTAACGCGCTCGCCTGCCCAGGGCTTCGTCTTCCCACAAAGCTTCACGTACATCGCCGTCGACCTCGTCGCAAGCCGTCGTACGTGCTTCACTCCCATTCACACTTGACAACAGGCAAACTGAAACGTTCCCCGCAGTGTACGCGAACTCGCTGCTCGCCGCGTGAGTTGGTGCAGCGTCATGATGAACGTTATTGCCGAACCTGACGGACTGCCCTCGGACACGCTGCGCTAGCTTGACCTCCCGCAAGCTCATCGCAGAGAAAAGCCATGTCTACACAGAAGCAGACGGCCCGTTCGGCACCGTGTACGCGATGTCCGGCCCCGAGCACTCCCCAGCTGGGGGCCGCAGTGCGCCCCCGGCATCCCGGTCTAACGAAGAGTGGGAGCTGCCACAGGTGGGTCTGCATAGTACTTACTCTCCAACGCGTGTTCAGCGTTCGGCGTTCGATCTATGTTGAGAACTCTGACCACTGTTTCTCCCTTGTGTTTTATGGTTTCGCTCTCATAGATGGGAATGGGAAAGGTGCTGAACATCCAGTCGCGCTCACATCCAGAGCACTGCGTCCTGGGTAGTTCCGGCGCTGAGGGTGGCGGCAAGACGAGGGGCCAGAAACCAGGGAAGAGCGTCTTCCTGCACTCCGTGTAACTAACTGTATACCCTGGGCCGACTCGGAGCCTATGTAAACCATGTAGATCAGAATTGAGGTAGAGTTCGTGGCCCAAAAGGTCGCATGGCGGCAAGCGGAGCGCGAGTCATCGACGTCCTCTGCTCGTTGGGCACAGAGAAGCCTTTCGAGACGAGTCATCCTATACTCAAATGTCCCCGCGTCTACATCGCATTCCTCGACCCATCGTCCTAATTGGCATCTAGGTTTGTGCAGCATCACCGTCAGCAGAACTCGTACATGATCTCGACGGACGCCCTCTCGACGTGGCACGCCCAGCCCGGGTACTTGGCCTGCATCCAGATCCCGACCCTATCCCCCGGCCGCAGCGCCTCGACAAAGCCCTCCCCGTCGCCAGAGCCATGCTCCCTCGCCTCCGCATCGACGACGCCCCCGTCGACACTGCAACTCCACGCGAACTCGTGGCGCTCGGCCTGGATCTCGGCGACGCGGTTGTTCTGCAGACGCCAGACGAACCCGCCGTCGCCGTTC
>VJXU01001439.1:0-11352 GCA_008694245.1 Ganoderma sp. BRIUMSc
AGGTGGCGGAGGTGCGTAATGGATCGGGGGTGGCCCGTTTCGAAACGACTCGCGAGGCGGAGGCGGACGGCCGTGCATGCCCATTCCGCCTGGTAGTGGCAATGCTCTGGGCGCGCCGTCGCCAGGCTGAACGGCTTGGGCCGCGGGGGCTTGGTGGCGCCTGCCACGTTTGTCGAACTCGTGGGATGCTTCATATGAGGGGAGCCTGTGTGATTCAAGCAATGCGTTGAATTACGTGGATAAAGATCAGCCTCGCGAAACCAGGGAAAAGGCACGATACCCACGTTTTGGGGTCAGCGGGCAAGGGGTCAGTCCAGAAGTAGTCGTGATCTAATGCCTGTGAGGCGGTTAGGCGTTCCCTTGGGTTACAAACCAGCAGCTTGTCGAGGAGATCAACGGTCTCTGGACCGATTCTGCGGGATGTTGTAAGTCTGAACGACTTGAACTCGCCAGAAAGGAACATACGTCTCGTAGGTTTTGCGTAACCGTCGAGGGTGGTATTGGAAGTTCTTCACACCGTCGCAGCCAGGGAGTGACTCGTACTCAGGCCAGCTTTGTGAGTTTGGTGTCCCACAAAGGTGCCAGATCTTGTCAAGCTGGTCGAGGTCCGAAGCTCCCGGCAAGATCGGCTTTCGGAAGAACATCTCACCCAACACACAGCTAGAACGACGAACGACGATCAGGCTCCAGCACTTACCATCCTTACGGTTGAGAAAGGACCAGCAGACAAAACTTACCCGACGCCCCACAAATCCACCTCACCGCCGTATTGCCGCGCACCCAGCAAAAGCTCGGGAGGACGGTACCACCGTGTCACAACACAGTTCGTGTACTTGCGCTCCCTACCTCGTGCATCCTCCTTCACCTTGACGATGCTGGGGTCGAACGCACGCGCAAGACCGAAATCCGCGATCTTCAGGCATCCGTCGTTCGAGATGAGCAGGTTCGCCGCTTTCATGTCTCGATGCAGGATATGATTCTGCGGAAGTTGTAGCACCTGCATATGGGATAGAGACGGCGGAAAGGATGCCTACCCGGTGCATATACTCGGTGCCCTCCAGCAGCTGCTTCATATACAGCTTGATTTGGCTGGGGGTCAACTTCACGCGTTCATTTTCGAGCAAGCCAGCAAGGTCATGGTCCATATACGGGAACACCATGTACACCGAAAGCGGCGACTCCTTGCCATGACCTGGCATAAGGCATAAGCAACGCGGCGGACGCGAACAGTGTGAAATGAAACCGGGTCCCAACGCACTTCGGACGACAAACATGTCGAGAATGTCAACGATACACGAATGGCGCAGGGCCTTCAGAATCTTAATCTCACGCAGAGCCGTGACAGGCATGCCCTCCTTCTCATTATGCATGAGAATGCGCTTCAAGGCGACCGTATGGCCCTTGTCGCGGTGTATTGCTTTATGCACCTCTCTACAGGTGACGGTCAGCTGAGATGTTAAGAAGCGACCGGAGAAGCTCAGGATTGCAACGCACCCGAAGGTACCTTCTCCCAGCTTTGTCATCACGGTATAATCGCCCTGTTGTCCACAGCCCACGAAGACGCGTCCATACGCCTGTTGCTCCTGATCTCTGGTCCGATGGACGGGTTTGCGTCTGGGGCGGCGCACAGCAGCAATAGGCTGCCCGTCAGAATACTTCTTGGACGCCTCCGGCGGGACTGCGGACGCTGTAGTCCGAAGACCGGATTCGATTCTTGCAAGGGAGGGAGGGACTGCTTGAGGAGAATGCCTGTCTAATGGCGTTGGCGGCTTTGAAGGAAGCCCTCCCATGTCCGCCGACGCTGGAGGCGGAAGGCCGTTCGGTATAGATTCTTGCAGCTCGCCATTCTCTTCCTCTGCTACGCCATTGTTTGGTGTCGCACGGGGAGAAATGAGGCGTGCAGGAGGACTCTGCGGTCGAACCGACGACGGCGACCTGAGCGCGTATGTTTCTGCGGGGTCTGAACGTTTTTGGTCAGACACACGAATACGCTCAGGTTGCTGCTTTCCCCGACCTTCACGGCGATCTCGGTAGTCGCCATAACCGTCCCCGCGCAGGGGATCTCGCCTGCGTCTCCAGCGGTCCTCTTCGTCGCCCCACCTGTCTTGGTCATACACTGCACGGTAAGTCGCCGGGTCTGGATGCACGGGGCGAGACGGCGGGAGTCGATGCTTCTCCTTTGCCGAGCTCGGGGTCAGCGGCGAGCGGGGAGTGGACACAGAGCGGGGAGACCGCGATGAGCGCGAGGGCGAAGGCCGTCGCCTTTCTGGATGGCGGGGTGGGCTGGGAGACCGATACGGCCTCCGCTCGGGTTCGCGAGCATATCCCCGAGAGTCCGGGATGTAAGTCTGAGACTCCCAGCGGGGATGGTCGTACCTCTCCGGACCCGGTTCCCACCTGTCTCCAGCCCACGAACGTCCGTGGCGGTCGTCGACCCGCTCAGGGCGTGCAGGGAGCCCAAACCGCCCCCGCCTGTCCTCGTCCCGAAATCTCCGCTCCTCATCCCTCTCGTAAACGCCCGACCTCTCCTTCGTTGCGCCGTTTGTGCTACTCTCCGGGGCCGAGGGCTTCTTTTTAAATGGGAAGGGAACTTTGCCCTGGGGTTTTGCCGAGGTCTTTGGAGGGGACGGGGACCTTGCCACTGGCGGAGGCGTCGCGTCGTCCAATTCGCCCTCTTCTGGGGACGACGTGGCCATTCGTTTCGAAGGGCGGTCGGCGTCCGGTGAGGTGGAGGCCGGCCGCTTTGGTAAAGAGGAGATCATGGCGAGGTCGACGTCGCGGAGAACGTCGATGCCGACGAGGAGAGAGATGCAAGCGAACCGAACGCGGACGAGGCTCAAGCAGCCACTCTCCAGGTACCCCGTATTACGTAATGCACACACCCCCTTCATCCAGCCCCGCATATAGCAACCCTCTGGCCTCACCCGCCTGCTGCAGCCCTGCGGGTTGTCCGCGAGGACAGAAAAGTGAGGGATTCGAGTACTCGTGAATCAGAAGTCCCCAATATACAACCGGCGATCCTTCCGTCAGAACCCACACAAGGTAGTATCATGAACCTTCTCCGCCGCCGTCCGCATCCTTATACCATAGATCCATTCCAGTTTTCGACTCGTAGTGCTTTAGTACCTTGAGGATCTGTTCGAACTTGAGGTATCTGTTCATACAAAGCATCTAGCGAAACGATCAGCAGCCTGCTGCGAGCGCCGCATTCGTGGCCGGCACTCACGATCAGAAACGCTCTCAGCGCGCGCCATCCCGCCGCTTTGTGGATCATCTCCCAATACTGGTCGATGAACTTGATTACGCCGTCGCAATATTCATGGAAGACAAAGTCGGGCCTGCCGCAGTACCAGCCCGTCAATATCATCCGTATGCAGTCCACAGGAGAACCGCGACGTACCTGTTGAGCATGATCCACCGATTCCACAACGCGAGCATGACTTTGTCCTCGTCGCGCACGTCCTCCATCTCGAACAACTCCTCCTCTCTGTGGACAATCTCCCACGACATAACCCCGAACTCATTCGTCGGGAGCATCGTCAGGAGGTCGAAGATGCGCGGGCCACCTATGCGACATGAATACGGCGGCTCTTGTCCATCCGGCATCGTCTCTGGAAGATACGGGTACTGCGCAGCGGGTCCCAGTGGGTCCTCCTTGGGCGGAGGACTGGGATATCGGGCTGGGAGGCTGCCTCGGTACGACTTTCTAGTCGCTGTCGCGAGACTGGGTCGGCCCTCACGGGGCCTTGGAGATGCACGGCGTTTGATCGGTGACTCGGCGGTCGGGGGTGTGTATCTCGCCTTCACCTCTTCCGACTCTTTCACTGCAGGAATAGGAGGAGGCATGGCGGATGGCGGAATGTCATCGTCACTGCCGGGCAAGAAAAGTGGTCCAGACCTCGACGCTGACGGTCGTTCTGAGCTCCTACTTAGTCCGCTGTCGATCATCATGAGCGCAAGTGTATAATTATCTGAGAAAGGGGGGCATGGTATACCTAATGTCGCCCATTTGAACGTCTTCCAGCTCAGGAGGGGCTTCACGTTGATCTTCACTATCGCGTTCGTCATCCTGGCCTTCTTCTAAACCGTCGGCCTGGATTTCGTTGACATCGGTAAAAACAAGAACAATCCTCCACGATGTTTCCTATACATTCATCAACGACCGAGGTGGCAAGGCAGCCATGTCTATGCAAATGTGACTCACGTTCCTAGCCTTCCTTTTGAACCAAGAGATCTCGACTTCCGCGTGATCTTTCGTGAGGTGGTACGCAAGCATCCGCCTATTCCTGAAAGGCTTATGAAGCTGGCACAACGGGCAAGCCCACTCGGTCAGGCACCCCAAGAAAACTTGAGCCCTGCCCTCGTCCGCAGAGCTGTCCGAATCTTCCCGGACGGGCTCTTTCACTGTATATCGGTATACAAGTGTCACCGGCCGGCGAGGGAAGCCCTCCGGCCCAATCGGTATGCGGAACGTCCTGCATCGAGACTCAAACCCCATGCGAAGGTTCCGGAGCAGGAAAGGCAGTCTCCGCCGTTGCTGCAAACGAGCCGCGCTCAAAGTGACCCTGTCAAACGCATCCAGCAATTTGTCGATGTCCTCCTCAGAAGACGACTCGGTGAGCTCTATGACGTCCCCACTCGCCCCTTCGCTCTCTTCCGAAGAGTGCTCCACAAGCTCGCGCTTGCGTGCCTTCCTTTTAAGGGACGACGACGGCTCTTCCTCAGGGCGCTCAACCACGGGGAGTTTCCTGGCTGCTTTGGCCAGCTTGCGACCGCCCTGGGCGAGTGTCTTGCGTGCAGTGCTTCGGGGTAAACTAGGACGCCCGCCGTTGAATCGAGCTGACATCAACACAGAGCGCATATATATGCATAAATGGTGAGACTCACGAGGCAGCATCACCGTCGTCGTCAGACGAGGAAGAGGAAGGCCCCTCCTTCTCGGAATCCGAGCTCTCGCTGCTGCCAAACACCACCTCCCCCTTCCTATTGACGTGCATGGCCGCATCCGGGAATCCAGTCACAGTCGTCCGCCCAGCAGGCGCCACGACGGTCTTCCGAGGAGATTGCCCGACGCGGCGCTGCACCGACATCGACGCGAGGGATATGCGCGGTACGCTCCTCGTTCCAAGCGAGTACGTCCCCTCATCCTTCTTCGCTCGCTTCTCCCGCTCCGCCTGTGCGGCGAGGTGGGGTAGGGGAGTGGGTATGGACTTGGTGGGGCGCGCGGTCGTCCGCAGAAGCGGGGTGATGTAGTTGAACGACGATTGGGGCCTTTTCTGTCCTGGGGCAGAGCTTGGGCCCGAAGGGCCCATGCCTGGCCTGCGCATGGTCGGCCGATGGGGTTCAATGTCAGCCCCCGTTTGGTGTCCTCTTTGCTGCGCGGAACGGGCTGCATGGGTGGTTTGTTTTGATATCCGGATTCCGGCGATAGGTCTTTGGGGCGGCGGGGGCGGGGATGGGGATGAAGATGAGGATGGAGATTGAGGGCGCTCTTCCTCCCTTGGTGGTTATTTCAGCATCATAAGCTGAATGATAATGGGAATCGCACACTGACGTATGCGCCTCAGCCTGAAGACGAGCGAAGGCTTCAGCTGCCGGATTTCTCACAGATACAGGTCCTCTGGCTGATTTGCGAGCGAAATTGGAGCGGCCTTGCGAGGAGTTCGAGTTGGCATCGTGTTGCTCAGGTCCTGTGACCCCGTTTCCTGGGCGGCGTGGTTGCGATGGAGGTCGGGAGGGGTTGCTGCGGTTGGGTTGCATGGCGGTATCCTGCGACGACGTCAGCGGATTGGGTTTAGAACGTCAGTCGTCGACGACCTGAATGACAGACGCTCGCAGAATATGATCAGTGCAGAGTCAGGTATCGACTGGCATTAACGTTGGAAAGAGAGAGGCTGTGACTTCCGTGCGACGCCGGCCGCACTGCCCAAGAAGGTTGTTTGGCGTTGTTAGGATCGCAAGGCTTTGGACAATAGACGCAAACAACAGCCACGGTGGAAATAGGACTCGAGCGGGGCCGGACCGGTCTGGCCGGCGCATAACTATAGTGGTGCCACGCCACGAACGTGGAATATCAGCGGAGGCCACCGCCTGCTGCGCACGGCCTCTGCTCTCTCTGTCTCTCCCCATCCCCTCGTCGGCACGATGGGTGCAAAGGCGGACAAACCCATCGGTGAGTCCATCGTCCCACAAACTCAATCGCCCCGCTATATCAGCCATGTGCTGTCCCGGCACTCCGGCAAACAAGTGCTGATTCCGGGAACGCCCTAATTGGGTCCTTTTGCATACATCTGCAGACTACAGTTACTTCGGCGGCGCGGACTCACTCACCGAGGGCCGTTCTCCCCGCCGCACAGAAGTACCCGACCCGACCGAGAAGGATGACGGAAAGCGCTTCGCGGGCCCGCCCCAGGACCCTTCGGACTTTCTCTGGCTCATGACCGAGGAGCCGCATAGGACCCGGAGGATGGCAATCATGAAAGCTCACCCCGAGGTACGTCTTTTGCCTTTCCTGTCTACCCGCCCATCCTTCTGCTCTGCCATCCTTCTGCTCTGCCATCCCGCCCCCCTCCGTCCCCACCCGTTCGCGTCCTCTGGGCAGACTCAGACTGCGCGGGCAGAGACTCACGGTGCTCACAGGTGACGAAACTCATGGGCCACGAGCCCATCACGAAATGGGTCGTTCTCGGCGTCGTCTCGCTACAAATCGCTATTGCGGTCCTTCTTCGGCATACCCATCCACTCTCCCCGCTCTTTATCCTGGCAGCATATGTCATAGGCGGCACGGCGAACCACAATCTCTTCCTCGCCATTCACGAAATTACGCATAACCTTGCCTTCCGGAGTCCTAGAATGAACAAAGCCCTTGCGGTGTTCGCGAACTTGCCTATCGGCATCCCCTACTCCGCCGCGTTCAAGGTGTGTCCTTCGCTCGTGTGTCTGTCAGGGCATTTTTATTGAAAGAGGACCTCACAATTAATAGAGATACCACATTGAGCACCACAAGTTCCTCGGAGAGGACGGAATTGACACCGATTTGCCCACCAACATAGAACTCATCCTCTTGAACAACGTGCTCGGAAAAGTTTTCTTCGCGTATGTTTACATCCCTTTGCTCTTTAAGTACGGTCTGTTAACATCGTTCCTTCGTCATCAAGGACATTCCAAATATTTTTCTACGCGCTTCGTCCGGGCTTCGTCCGCACACAGGCATTCACGCAATGGCACTTCGTCAACCTCGTCACCCAACTTCTCTTCGACTACGTCCTCATCAACGCTTTCGGTATCCGTCCTTTCATATACCTCCTCGCATCCAGCTTTTTCGCAGGCAGCCTCCACCCGCTCTCCGGCCATTTCATCGCGGAGCACTACGTGTGGGACGGTCTCGAGCAGGAGACGTACTCGTACTACGGCCCGCTCAACATCCTCGCGTACAATGTGCGCCGTCTGCTCTTGCCATTGTTTGCCGAACGTTGACGAGACTGAATATTGCGTTAGGTTGGATACCACAACGAGCACCACGACTTCCCGTCGGTGGCGTGGACGCGCCTCCCCGCGCTCCGTGCGCTTGCGCCGGAGTTCTACGACACAATACCCTCGCACCCGTCGTGGCCGATGGTCATCGTCAACTTCATCCGCGATCCCGAGGTCGGCCTCTTTGCACGCATCAAGCGCAAGCCCAAGGACCGCAGTGCGGTTGAAAGCGACGGGCAGACCACTCCGCCCCCGGAGTGTGCGAAATCTGGTTAGACGTGACGGTAAATTGGAGACTGGGATTTAGAAGGCCTAAAGGGTACGACGCTGCCGTGATGGACAAGAGGCTTCAGAGGAGCAGCGCAGGGCGCGCTCATCGCGTAGATACATTATTCCCCGTGAGTTCATGGTGGTTTTGGCTGTAAGTACCACTTTCAGCGAATACCCACGACTTATCGGTTGCCCCTCGGATGTTGGAGGCTGGATGTTTGCAGAACGCGTACAAGCAACGCACGGTTTGCACCCTGTTCGATGACCACCTTCAACGATTAGACCCATTGTTGCCAGCATGGTTGGCAATTTCGGCACCAGCTGGGGTTCCGAGGTGGTTTGCGAGCGGCAGGCGCTCATTTTGCAGATGGCCCCGCACTTCGCCGAGCCTTCAGCCACACCAGCCCTCGTGGCTGGTGCCTCATTTAGCAGAACTGCTCTGTACCACCAACTCCTCGTATCTTGTTCGCCCACCGTCCCTTGAGAGAACTCGTCCGACTAAACAATCGCTTTACTTATGGCTGTTGGAAACTTCGTCTGACATGACTCGGAGCCCTTCTGCCAATGCCATGGCCAACTGCAACCGCCCCTACGTACCAGCTGTTAAATGCCTTCCGCTGCACAAACTCATACTGTGTCTCTGTCCGTCTCACTCGTGCCGTCGCGTCTCTCACAAATACCATCGACATCCTTGTGTTCTTTGCGGCGATCACCTCCGTAGCAGGTACTTCCTCCCGGCTCAGGTTGATGGACCGTCCCGCCTGCTTCTGACTCACAGTCCATGGCTCCGTGAAGTAACCATCCTCATACTTCGTCCTTGCGGCCTCCACCAGCCCCTGAAAGAATGACACAACGCCCATACTCTCCTTTCAATAGCGCCGAATATATTGGTTCTCAGTCGCCAGCGCTGCGCCCACTGTCCAGGCCGGGCCGGAGATCATGTCGACATCGCACACAGGCCGCACGGACCATTTAGTCTCTAAGGTGCGTGCTTCTTATCCTGTCGAACATCAGAGCACCCTAACAAGTTGTGCTAGGGCCCACACCCAACTCCACACACCTCCCTCTCGTCTGTCTGCGTCCTCCTTTGCAGCCATGATGGACACCAGCCAGCCGTTCGAGACCCAGACTTCACTCGGGCAGCAAGGCGGGGGGATGCAAGAAGGCGAAGAAGATCCTCCGGTCGATCTGAGCGAATTTATCATCTACGTGGAGGCGGTCAAGCAGGAGTTTGCGGACCAGCCGGAGGTGTATCACCAATTTATAGACGTCTTGAAGGCTTTCGAGAATCAACGGTGAGCCGTACTGTACTTCCTCCCTGCTCCGACCTGCTGCCACTTATTAAGGGACATCATATCATGGGGTACCCGACTTCATCCCATCGATCCCATCCCGTCCCATTCATCCTGCTTGCGTCTCTTAACTCACTCGCGTTTCGCACCAGCATTGACACGCGGGGCGTTGTTGAGCGTGTCGCCATCCTCTTTCACGGGCACCCCGTGCTCCTTCGAGGATTCAATATGCTCCTTCCTCCCATCTACCAGATCGAAACGGGCGAGAACGTCGACCAACTCCAGCGCAGCCTCGGCGTGAGGGCGACCCATGACACCAACGTCGCCTATAAATTGGCAAATTCGCTTTCACGTGAGAGGACCGGTCGACTCTCACGAATCTCTCAAACTTACTTACGCTTTCAGGACTGACGCTTTAAGTACTACCGTCACATCTTCCTCAAAGTCATCGTGGAGTCGGGCATTGATTCTGGGCAGATATCAGTCTCGCAGAGGCGTGGCAGCGTGCTTGGGGGGAGGACGGATATGTATCATGGATCTGGTTGTGATTGAATGTGATGCTGCGTCGCCTTTTAAATCGTGCCTAACCAACTTACACAGAAAGAGGTCCCGTTGAATTACTCACGTCAAACGAGCGAATAAAAACAATCAATGAATCGAGGTCAGTAAGTAACTTGATCAGTGCCGTACTTGTACTCACCGCAGTGTCGAGGGACGCGAAAGCTGCATGCGCCGCCCACCGAGTGGCAGTGATCCACAGTGATCGCACTTAAGTACTGTGATCGCACTTAAGTACTGTGATCGCACTTGAGTACTGTGATCGCACTTACTGTGATCGCACTTACTGAGTTCCTTCGCAACCTCCACGCTCCTCCACCCTATACCTGCGGTCTCATTGAGCCTTGCTCAGTCGACCTTGGCATCAAGTATGTGAAGAGGACGGAGGGGCAGTCCTGTCCTGTGCACCAGTTGGTTTCACGTTTGATCCCCGCTGCAGAGGGCTTTTTTGACGGGGATTGATAGCGCGACACAACAGTCTGGTACCACTGCGGGGTGGCGGTGGTACCGGTCTCATACCCAGACGAAGGTGAGCACAAGTCAAGGGTAAGTCCGCACGGCGCGCCTCACGATCGCGATTTACCCCAGGTGGCAGAGCTTTCGGCGATCAAGGTATTCCTTGAACCTCCGAGTCGCAAAGGCCTAAAACATGGCTCAAGCGGTCGTTCAACATTCCAAACTTTCAGCCCGACACCGCTAATACTTGAATAACAGGCACACTTATTATGGAAACGCCGACTTGCCGTCATTAATATTGTTGCTGTCAGGCCCAAGTTGTCAGACAGTGACCAAGGTCCTCCAGCGATGTTTGAGGGTGATTGATGGGTTCCACGATTGAGGCTGTTTGATGGGGTCTGTGACCTCGCCAGTCCCGCCACGAGGACCGTACAGTAATCTAACAGGACTGCTCAATTCTTGCAGGCCAACTACTCCTTACTTGCTTGCAGGTCAGCTCAGGTCAGTTCACTTCGAGTTCCCCATCCCTGAAGCCGACTGATCCGGTGGCGATGCGCTCTGTGACATCCACTGGCCAGAATGCGTCCAGGGCTCAGAGAGTTCACTCGGCGACACAACTACCTCGCCCCCATCATTTCCTCTCGAGGCTCCGCCTCGTGCCTGGCGAGGCCTGGTGTCAAGCTGCGGTCTCACTTCTCTGGGAACTTGTCTTGATGCAGCCCCGAAGTGGTTTCCAATTCCAAGCCCCAGCGGCCATGCGCTCCGCCTCCGCCCTCGCCAACTTGAAACCCTCCCCTCCCCTCAATTAAGCATTGAATCGTGGTCGGCTGGTGCTTATAAGGCGAGCGAGATGGGAGCGTCGAACTCATTCTCCTTCTTCCACCCACCTCTTCTTTACTCACACACAGGTTGTGTGACGTCTCGTGCCTGCGGCTCTTTCTTTCCTCACGACTTTTGTTCACGACTTTCTGCATCCTTAAACGTACGTGCCTCAGATGACCCCGCCTCAGCCAGGAAGTATCGCTCACCGGTTCATGGTCACTTTCCAGGACCCCCGCTTCCCCTGCAAACATGCGTTTCTCCATGATCATCGCCCTCGCTCTCGTCAACTGTGAGTCGTCGTCGTCCCTCCCTCCTCTTTCCCTCTCGCTCGCAATGTTAGGATAAGTATACGACTCACCGGCTTGCCTTTTCTTCTTTCATCTAGTCGCCGCTGCGACATACGTTCCCCGCGCACCCGCGGCCGAGGAGGCCGAAGCTGTGGTCGCCCGGAGCGGCCGCCAGTTCATCACCGGGCCGTGCA
>VJXU01001451.1:0-14287 GCA_008694245.1 Ganoderma sp. BRIUMSc
ACGCGGGGCGAAGCGGATGTTGGAGCACGGCGCGGCAGCTGTGATGACCGACGAGACGTTCAGCGCGATCCTGCAGCCGGGGTGCCTCCCGTGGTGGGCAGACACGGCGTATCCGGGCTTCGTGCGCCGGGAGGTGGAGGAGCAGGACGGGCGGAACACCGAGGCGTACTCGTGCTACGCGCTGCTGGTGTGCTTCCTCAAGGCCGCCTTTCGCGAGACGGCGCCCGGGGTGAGGGATCCGCTGCAGGCGCTGAAGGATTGTGTGGACTATGAAAAGGCGTTCCCGGGGGCCACGGCGGGGCTTACGAAACGGCTGTGTGCGGCGTGCGACGCGCGATTCAAGGCGTGGTCACCTGGGGCACGACAGGAGCTGTGGCGGAGACTTCCCGAGTACTTCGAAGTGCCTTTAACGCTGTGACCCTCGATTCTCTCTATCAGCACAATCTGCACCACCTTCCTTCTGCCCTTTCCACAGTCGCCTTCAAGCAGCGGAGGCGACGCTTTCCCTCCATTCATCCTATACAGCCTGACCCGAAATCAACATTACTCTGGACGCCGCACTGCCGACTGCTCCGAGAACCACGGCCCGTCCTTCATGTGGTTCCCGTGCACAGCAAGCCATCTACATATCCATCGAACTCGCTGGCGAGTCCCACCTCCGATTTTAGCTGTTCAATATGTATGTGCGGCACCGCGTTTCACACGACTGCAAGCTTCAGAGCTCGCGAGGGAGCGTGCGTGACCCCCCGATCTACCTCGTGCGTGCTTCCTTCGACTGGCCATGACCACTCACGATCGTTGTCGTTCGTATCCATCACGGGTATCGTTACGGAGAGTCTTCTGTCTGAATATCAGGTGTGCCATACATATATACCCCTCGGCCTGCGAGTCCGCTGACCATGCCCATGTAACGTCTTCGTAGGACGCACGCGGCGGCGCGAAAGTGGCATGCTCGTGCTCGTCGAGCACCCAAACCCCCAGTCGAACGTTAGTGTGCTTCCGCCAGTGGCCCCGCTCGTATCGCTGCCCGAAGCTACTGCAGCCTGAGCACGCCGCATCCATGCCGAGCGACGAGACCTCCATTGACATTCTGTGCTAGCCGTGCCTCCAATTGCGGGAAGACGGTCTGTTTCCTGCAGCTGTGCGACGGGAGATAGAGGACGAGCGGAACGCGGAGGAGTACCCGTTCCCTACACTCTGCTACTGCGGTGTCTGTTCACGTTCGAGACTCTTGAAGGCACTGAAGGGATGCGTCGACTACGAAAAGATTCCCGGAGGTCGCGAGAGCATCATCGGAGAAGAGTCTGTGCACGAACTGTGAGTGGAGGCTCAGCGAGTGGGCACCCTAGCCCAGCCGCGACAGGAGCCGTGGCAGAGACTCCCGGAGTACTTCAAGGTACCATCCAACTAGCTTTCCGGTTCTGACGTTAAAAACCTCTCAGTCGTGCTCCGTTCTCCTCCACAGCGGCGACATCCGACTGGGACCAGACTAACTCTTTCGAAGATTATCAGAGCTTGTCCTCCTTTGCCGTCTTCGCTCCACGTATACGGCGCCTGGTGGTTTCAGAGGCCCCCGCTTGTCCGCGGTCCCGCCCCTACTCTGCTGCGTCGTTCAATTTCTAGAAGCCTTCGTCCTTGGCAACGCATATTTAGGGGGATATGCTGTGACTCGGACGATCCAGACTGCACTTGATGGGTGGTGAGTGTCGACAGGTTGTGTGTGGTGGAAAGGGACGCGAGAGGGAAGTTTCCCGTAGGGCCTAATCGTTCGCCTATACGTGTTGCCCGCATTATCCGAGTCTCTCACTGGCCGTCGATTAGCACCGTTTCACAGTGCGCTCGTACCTGGTGGCTTCGAGTCGGCCAGAGGGTGCCACTCTCCGCTGGGACCTATGAAGACCTATAACTTTCGTCCTCACCCCCCACCTCCCCAGCGACCCGGGCCTCGCGCAGAGCAGACTCTGCACCTTCCACACCATTGGCAAAGGCGTCAGCGCAGGCATTTCCAGCGATCATAGCGTGCCCGAGTCTTTGGGCACCGCGCTGAGCGGCCTGGATGGCACCCCTTCCTCGGCGTGCTCCGACGAATTCGAAAAGCCGCTGGCGGAGGGCAGTACTTGCAATACAGCGACGAGGATGAGGACGCCATGGTATGTCAGTTCTACTTCGTTTCCGCGATGGGTCGCAGGTCAGGCGGCGAGGAGCAATTTGAAGGTGCATACGATGGACGATCGGGCTGGCACAGCTTGACAACACCGGGTCTGCCAGCCTGAGCGCGCGGAGGCGGGCACCCCGCTGCCCTTATGGGAGGTCATGTTTAGTCCTCGGACTTGCGTACAGGAAGCCTGTGCGTATGAGAGCACGGGAAGGCACGGCAGGCGACGAGGTCGTGAACGGCATTCCTGGAGCGTGTCGTATCGGGGCAGTGGAGGCGGCTATGACTGTTGATCATGCCGTCCGTGAAAGATGTAGTTTACAGACGTGTTCTGCTGGGTTGCCATATCTAGGATTGAATGGTGTGTTATTGACCTTGTTGTTTGGCTTCTGGGCATGTATGAGGCCGACGGGCCTCCTTGACAATGGTCATTGCCAGGACGAGCTATGCACTTTGTTCTACAGGTGCTGACGCGTGCAGGGACGGCGCCGACACAGGTATTTGATCCAGTGTGGGGACGAGCCCATCAGAATTGCATGTGCCAGCTAACCTTATCACTACCTGCGCCAGGCATAAATGCTCAAGAGTGGGGCCAGCGTCGACTCCACTTCCCCCAACCGTTTAAACTCCTTCCCGTTCCTATCCCCGCCTCCAGCTGTCGGTCACCACTTTTCTCCCTCACATCCATTCTCCATTCAGTGCTTTTAGACGATAAGCCCGAAAGTACCCCAACATCCGCCTTTGCTTTCCTATTCCATTTCAAATACAATCCAGCACTCCTTCGTGGGACCGGCGTTCCCGAGTGATTCCTGGTCACTGCGACTTGTGAGTTGATATTGTCTATACACAACCGTTACTTACTTGCAGGAGGAAGCGCAGGTTGGTCTTCGATAAATGTGGCTCCTCAGCTCATCCCGCGCAGAACTCCACTTCTTCCCCTCCCCGGAAAGTGTTCCCGGAGGATACGCTATCCTTTCCCACGTCTGGGATCCGCCGAACGAGCAATCCTTCCAAAGCGTTCAAGCTTTGCGCGCCTCCTGCACCGAATCCGTCGGTCTCAATCCCCGCGATTTTGTATCTGAGAAGATCCGGGAATCCTGCAAGCTCGCAGAAAAACACGACTATGACTGGCTCTGGGTCGACACCTGCTGAATCGACAAGACTAGCAGCGCAGAGCTCTCAGAAGCCATCAACTCGATGTTCCGCTACTATTCCCTGGCCAACGTGTGCTACGCATTCCTCGCTGACGTCCCTACCGCCAGTATGACGACCCTCAGTCGCGAGAACTCCGCTTTCCGGAAGAGCAGGTGGCTCACTCGGGGATGGACGCTGCAGGAGCTCGTGGCGCCTCCCGAGCTTCTGTTCGTGTCCGGAAGCTGGGAGATGCTGGTGTCCAAGGCAGACCTCAGCGTCGTTTTGGAGCAGATCACGAGGGTTCCTGCAGATGTGCTCCTGAATCAGGAGGAGTTCATCAACACCAGCGTTGCGCAGCGCATGTCCTGGGCCGCAGGACGCGTAACGACACGACTGGAGGACGAGGCGTACTGTCTGATGGGTATCTTCAGGATCAACATACCTACGTTGTATGGCGAGGGCCGACAGGCATTCAGAAGGCTACAGCAGGAGATCATGAAGCATTACGCCGATACTTCCTTGTTTGCATGGGGCAACGCGCCACCTGAAGCGCTCTTCGACCTGGTCCGGGTCGACCCATATCGATCAAGCGACCATTCCGTTGGCCACGACGTCCACGACGTCGACACTCGGTTATTGGCAACGTCGCCTTCAGATTTCGCCAGTGCGGCAGGAACGAGATGCGCGTTAATCAACGCCAGCGGAGTACATTATCCTATTGCACCTCGACTGGTGAGCACTGGAGTAAGAATCCAACAGCAGGATAGTGGAAGCTAATAGCGATTGTTTCGTACAGTCAAACTTACGACTCTTAAGAACATACCGTACCCTGGATCGTGATTCACCATCCCTCCCTGACTTGCCTACGTTCGAAATCACGCCCTACGGCGTCCGTGCGCACATCCCTCTCTTGCAGATTGGACGTCTACAGCTGGCCATTCTGTTTGCCTACCAGGAAAATCGCGACCTTCCGCACCAACAAGACCTCGCCCTCCTCCTCTCCCCATGCTCAGCGGAGCGAAACCCCCTACTGGAGTCGCTCCCACTCTACTGCATCGGGCATCGCATAAAGTATCATGCAACACCCGAGACCGTAGTCATGTTCCAACCGCGCATGGCTCTCCTCGAAGGCGACCTGAAGACCCTGGACGTTTACCAACGGAAGGCAAGGTGGACGGACATATACATTCGCGATGACCCCATCCCCGACTTGACTGTTTCCCCGGCCAAAATTGCGGCGTGCCTCCGAGCAGGGGAAGAAGTTGATGGCAAACGCTATCTCTTGGTGAGCACGCTGCTTCGCGTCAACTCTCACTTCCACTTTGCCTGGGACTCGATGGGACGTCTCCTCCGCCGAGGGTACTCCTTCACCCTGTTCCAGCCCCGGCAGGGCACGGTTGTCCTAGAAATGAAGGATGCCGCGCACCATGCTATCTGGATCGTCCTCGGAAAATGTCTGTACTGCGACGCTGGCCCGGAATCCGAGATGTCTGCGCGCCCGTACTGGGTGCGGCTGGTGCTCCGCCCGTATGGCACCGACCCGCTACGGTCGATCACGCATGACTGCAAATACGACCACATCGGCGCTGGGACGACGGGGACGGAGAGGACGTTCAAGTACTATGACAGCCATCAATTCTGCAGCATGAAGTTGTCCTTTACCCCTTCCCCCGGCCTAGAGGGCGTCCTCGAATTCCGTATCTCCCCAATCAGGTCCATTCAGGCCTTGCCCCAGGATATGTTGGCGGTACTCCCGGATCCTCCCCGGGAGTTGGGATTCAGGTAGTTTGGATAACTTAACATGTGGTAGGTACTCTACATAAATGATAACGGCCATCCGCTTTGCTACCATTGACGAATTACTCGATGTAATGAGAAGGCTAAAACAACGCAGGAGGTGCAAACACAGTCCGAGTCCGATTGCGACTACTATCAAACCGTGCACTGATCCGCCTGCGACCTTTTCACCAGTGACTATCCCTCTCATTTCCGACACATCATGGGGTCCCTCACCACTCGACCTCATCTTTGAGAACAGAGTTCCTTTCGGCGACGACACTCGTCTTTGACTGCTCATTATATGTCATCACTTATCTAATCTGCATGCGCTAGTCGCACTAGCGTGTACGTCGTTCATGTACCGATCTCGCCTGCTACTACTAATGGCGTCGTAGATCTGCTCTCTCCTAGCTATAGGTCCTCCCTCTTCACCCACTCTTCCTGACGCTTGGACTCTGCACCATCGCACCTTCCCACCGCCCATACAGAGTCTCTAGCTTATCATCAGAAATAGCTGAAGCATATCCCAGGCCTTGACAAAAGGATATTCGAATTCGCTTGCGCCGACGATCACATCCACGAAGCGTGGCAGGCCAAGAACTTTCAACGCTTCGGCGGACCCGATGCCAGCGAAAGTTCTCATAATCGTCCTATACCTAGCCTGACGCTATCACTACCCTAAAGCTTATTCACGCTATCCACGCCAGGGAACCCGAAGCTCGAATACGAAGCAGCACCCTTTGATACTGCCGAATGAGAGTGCTCGGAACTGCGCAATCATGCTGGCCCGCGGGAAGCTCGTCAAGGCCGCGGTCGAACATAACTTCTCTTCAAGTCGCAATCTCACATTCGAACATCACATGGGGATATCATCAGTGAGACGCGCGCTCATAGATAGGATGTGTTGATCCCTTCCTCCAGTAGCAGAGCTTGAACCAAGAGCTGGAACTTGAGAGTGGGCATTGCCCATGTGTGAAATCGCGGTAAACATTATGGCCAATACTAAGGACGACTGCAAGCAAATCAGAGAGGAGCCCGCCGCACGACCAAGTGAGTATCATCAATCCAGAAACCGGCGACAATAGCACCTCTGAGCGCGCGGCAACTCTGACCGTGATAGCGGTATAGAACGAGCCGAGCCACTGTCTGAAAATTATGGATATTCTGGATATTCTGCGTGAGCGCATCACGAACGTGCTATCCCGCTAGCTGCCCAATCCCGCAGCGCATGGATTTCAGGGTTCTCATGGATGCCTGGCGTCCATACTCGGCATCCATCTGGCGCGCCCGTCATGGTCCGTGTGAACAGAAGCAGAGCCCATCTGTCGACAGGGTTCTCGGCGCAGACATACATGGAAGGCCAGCGCCTGCTGCCTAAAGTCTGCGGCTAATTCGTCGCGGTCTCCCCGGCCACAGACTGCGGATCGCCTATTTAGTCTCGTCTTCTTCAGGTTCAAGTTCGGTCCCCCATCTTCACGTCACTCGCAGCCTCCTGCGGTCGCGCAGCATCTTTCATTCAAAAATGGACTTGGGGGTGAGTAGTGCTCATCCGCAGTGAGTTTGAAGGGGTGCTCACGTTCTATGCAGGCCATGCTCAGCTATCTGAGTCCTTGCAACATCTGCCACAAGCACGGCGGCCAGGTACGCGTCGATCTGTCAAAGCGTCCATGTGTTCTATTCAAAACTAGCTGTCCGACAGGACCATCAGCAGTGGTGCTACATGGACGATGGTGTCCTCGCCCAGACAGTGCTAGAGGGTCTCGGAGAGGTGGTGGGTTGCACATATCTGGCTCTCGGCTCTCCGGTGAGCATGGCTCACATGGGCGTTCCTCACAACAGTTCCGGCGCTCCGGACACACCGCAGTACCCTATTCACCGTTTCTCCAGATCATCCGCAGCATCATGACGGTAGACGCGAGTCAGAGACGCAGTACGCGTGGCCGAACACTTCCATTCCCACAATCTGTCCCCCCGCTGTGACCTTCCCCCCCGGGGAGGCCCTGCCAGTGTGCGCCTTCGCCGGGAACGACGTGGACGGTCTGGCGCAATACATGCAGGATGCAAATATCGCTCCACCGCCCTATCACACACACGGACAGAGGGTTGATGAGGGGGGTCAGATCATGGTCCCAGATGTGCACTTCCTCGACATGTCCTCGTCGAATCCATCGTCCCCTGCCGCCAACGCGTCCTACGTGCAGTACGAGCCTTCCCCATCGTACAACGCATTCTCGCCGTGGGCTTCAGGCTCCGTTGTCGCGCCGCATGTCGCCGCACAGAACGAGGATACGAGCTACGAAACGCAGTCCGGAGTAAGCGTCTTGCAAGTCATCCACATGGTAACTTACTGACTCGTTCACTGCCCAGCCTCAGCTAGCCCAGCCATCTCCCCCCTCCCCGATTCACAGCCACAGCCCCGTCCCATCCATCTCCGTCATCGAACACCTCGAGCAAGGGACGTACCAGCACAAACAGCTCTTTGAGGGCACGCCCGCAGGCCCGATCCTCTTCAACGCAGGCCTGGGTGTCACCCACGAGACGCTCGACACCCTGGTCGACGGCGCAGAACCTGCGTTCAACCCCGGCGCATCCATCGGCATGAAGGCGTCCATCCGGTTCGAGGTGTGTTCCCGCGCGAAGCACGATTCAGCCAGCTCCGAGTCGACGACGACCCTGACCGCCGGCGACGACAGCTGCTCCAGCTCCCCCGGCAAGAGATGCGGCAGGTGCGCGTGCGCCACGGAGGAGGCAGGAGGCGAGAGGGGCGGCCGATCACGCTGCGGGAGATGGGGGAGAGGGTGTTCGACGAGCTGAAGAAGCTCATGGTGAGCGCAACACCCATGAACAATGCACGGACATACTCACATCTTCATGGATAGGACCACGCGGAGAGCAGAGGCGACCCGTTACGACATCGGGGGTCCGTGATCGACCTCGAGAAGGTGGTTTTGCTCCGTGTCGACCACATCTCCAAGGGAAGCATCCAGCCCATCCTCGGTATCCGAAGCGAGGGCTGAACGCTGAGCAGTCCTTAATGGAGGGCGTGGGATGTCCAATCGCCCTCGAGGGCGTGTTTCCCATCCTTCACGTCCTGAAAGGACACTTGTACAGTAAATTACCATGCACGCGCGACCGTACGCACCATAAGCGTTGTATCCAAAAAGTAACACCACCACATGTCGTATCCACCTGTGTCCCGGTATTACTCCTGCGCGAGATGACTGCTGGAGCCACTTTGCTGAGCTCCAGTAGGCCACATCCGTGGATAACGAGCAGGTCGTCTTGGAAGCTGTGTAGTCCTGTCGCCACCCGAGTGCATCAGCCTCAGTGAGGGCTCAGTCGGAGTCCGCCGGACGATTCCGACAGCGAAGGAGGAAGGAATGTACCCGAGCAAGGCCGAGCCGTGATTCTCAGCCTTACCTCAGTTAGCGGAACACTGCTGCGTTGAGGTGCGTCTTGGGCGCTGAGTGGAACGCGGCGATGGGGAACTTGAACGCGTTTTGAGATCTGTCATACGTAGAAGACGATGTCTGTCTCCGTCCGCATTCGGGAGTGGTGTGTTCATTCTGAAGAGGACTGGAGGTATGTCGCATGCGACTGGAGGTAAGCACTCGCCAATGACACGATGGCGTCCATCTGATTCGAGATGTGTTGCAAGCGCGAAGTCTGAACTTGTCTCGACCACTCTGGCCTGCGGCTGTGGCTTCCCAGCAAATCGATGTGGTCAATGAGCATACGCCACGGAAGCGGGGAAGAGCCGAGAGAGCCGAGTGAGATGAAGGAAGGGTGTTCGACGACTGAAGGAGTTCAGGGTGAGCGGAATTCCGGTGGACACTGCATGCATATACTCACCTTGTAGGCGATCTTTTAACGACCTCGTGGGTCTGCGATCGACATCCAGGGGTGGGTTTAATACGTGTCAACCACGTCTCCAAGGGTAGCACCCAGCCGATCGCGGAAAACCAACGCGATGCGGAGCCGGAAGGGGTGCCGGTGAATGGGCACAGCTCTGTTCTGGGCTTGGAGTCAATGTCGTAGGGCCCTTGCAGGGTAGAGAGGGGCTATGAGTGGTTGTTTTCTAGATCGATAGCAGATTATGGATCCATGTGTATCTCCGTGTCGCGGAGTTGTTGCCCCTCCACCAACACGTGGCGAGGGGATCAGGCCGCGGGAAGGCCTCGAGGACCTGCGAGGACTCGGATAAACTATTATTCTGTCAAAGAGCTGACCTGATCTGACTCGATGACGTTAGTGAGATACTCGACGTAAGGTCAAACATTGACTTTACATAATTGGTTTCGGGAGGCCAGCCACCCAATATTCGGTCTCGGCGGGTGCGACTTGTGACTCGCGGGTGCTCTGTGTCGAAGGAGGCGGAGAGAGAGAGAGAGAGAAAAGGGCAGAGTCGATCACAAACGCCTGAAATGCAAGAGAGGTTTCACTATGGTCGTAAACCAGAGAACGACGGCAGGCGCCCCAACTTTGCTTATGTCAGCACGGCCCACGGGACCGCCGCCGTTGCACACCGCTGAAGCGCGCGACTCAGGCGTAGGCTCCTTTTCCCTCACCATTATCCTGAGCTTCTAAGCACAGCGGATCTAGTGCAAATAAAATATCGTCTAGGACGGCTCGCAGACTAGGAGTTATTGATAGGCGACACTGCTTTGTCTCCCCTTGAACGAGTTGAAGCACCTCCACCTCTGAGATGATCGAGCTCGGTCTTCCCTCACGCTGTATTACGCGCATAGGTCCGGGTTCTGTTACAATCACCCTAGGATAGGGTCGAATCAGATCGCGGTCTTAGAGGCGCTACCCGGTACTGTACGTCGTCCCCTCAGCAACATTCGTGTCGGCCACTCTATCAGACTCACCTCGAAGGCTCAGCTCTATCGCGTCCGTAGGCAAATTCTAATGTCTTTGCAGATCCTTTCGCGGATGCAGCGCCCCATGTTCGTTACAATGGCGTCCCAGCCGTGGAGATGATAAGGGACACGTCGGAGGCTCTCGCAAACCTGTTGACGTTCATCTACAATCCCTCGTGCGTTGTCATCTTCCTTCATCCTGATTTCCGTTCGTTTATTCCATTTCCAATAGCGAGGTACACATCACTCGCTGGGACCCCAATACGCCTATCACCTTCAGCCCCACTGTTCGCATCTCGAACAAGTACCTCGCCGACGGCTTGCACGCATACATCGTTAAGAAGGTCAAGAAGGACTGGCTGCTCACTCTGGAGGACTGGGACAGACGCGAGGCGGAAATCGAGACGATGAGGTCGGCCAAGGTCGCTTCAGGCGATGGCGCCACGCCTCCCAGTACGCCCCTCACCCAATCCGTCCCTGAGCCCGCATCCGCCATCCACTTCGCCCTCGAGTTCGGGTGCCCAGAAATCCTCCCCGCGGCGTTCTACCAGCTCCCGTCACGGACGCCCACCTTGACTGGCACAAGCCCGAGCCGCACGACGCCCAGCTGCATCTGCCTACGCGCTGGACGCTCTTCGACGCTCCGGACATTGTGCGCGTCCTCCGCGGGAGGCAGAAGATCGCACAGCACCTGGTCGCATTCGGCGCCAACAGCTACATCTACGCCAGCGTCCTGGAACCCCTGCGTCCCCTGGTGGGAGGATGCCAGCGTCGCTGAACAGGTGCAGCTCAAGCGCGGGTCGGCTGTGCGCAGAGTACGAGGAAGGTTCAAGTCGTGGATTCCGTGGGCGTGCCGGTACATTTAGGGGCAGTTATCGGAGATCTTTTGATAGCTGAGGTGTCGTGAGGATTCGTCGGCGTTGCGCACGAAGGTTAAGCAAACGGTTGCCGGCATGGGGACCGACAAGCATGGAGCCGCCTTTCCTGACAAGAGATTGTCACAGAAGGTCTCTTTTCGGCTGGAGGTGCGTCCCTGCCCAGGTAGCCCTACCGCGCGCCTAACGCTTTCCTCTAGATAGTGGGTTACCGGCCATTTACGCTTCAACTCAACCTCCGTCCTACGCTCGATATCATAGAGCGCATGGCACATCACTGTGAGTCTGCGTGTCCTTGGCCGACTACATCCCTTCGGTGCTCATTATTAATTATACCTCAGAAGATATGCATGGCTTCGACCTCTGCCCGATGTGTTTTCTTCGCTTTCTCGCCTCAGGAGCACGATCGTTCATGTTTTTTGGCATCATCAGTGCCTACATCAATTTGCGATGGATATCCCCGGAACACCTGCGCCGAGATCGACACATATCCAGGCGCCAAGTTGCGAAGGGCGCCCCCCGGGAACCGCAACCGGGATCGCGGTCCGGTGAGTTCTCTACGAGGGCCGGTCAGTGATCGCGGCGTTATACTGATATCTAGTATAGTGCCACTGGATAATATGGCCTGTTTAAGGTGTCAAAGCTGCAGTTTTAAGCTGGGATAACTGCCGCATCATGTCTTCTTGATGTTCCAATGCGAGTCCTCCCTTAGTTTTGTCTAGCCATGGTTCGTCTGGACTCTGGATGGATAGACAGCCAGCCCCACCGCGGGGCACATAAGGCTGGCCTTCCCTTCCGAGTCCAATATGCCGTCAAGTTCCCCCGCCAGACATTCGACGGCTCGCTTCCCTACCTCTATCGTCCCGGACTGCAAACATGTCTGCCGCCGCGCTGAGACACTATTCAGTCCAGCATCGCGACGACCAACACTCGTCCCAGCCACTCGCCGTCGATCCTCGCTGTCTCGACATCCGGACGATGCACGAGGTCGCCTTTCCAGGGCCGGCGCCCCACGAATCCGTAGTCACGTCTCCGCACACCCAGTCCACTTGTCCAGGGCACTCGCTGTCGCCCCTTCCACCTCGCGCAGACGTTTGGCGGTGTCCATCCTCTTCAGAAATTCCTCCGCGCCATGACCCTTCCACCGGTGGCCGGGACGACGAGACGTTCTCCTCTACTCCCGGCATCGATCCTACATACTCGATTCCTTCGTGGCAAAATGAAGACCTATTAGCTCATGACAACTTCCTCCGGGACCCGACTCCGCCTCGCGGTGGCACGGTCGAACCCGACTCTACTTGGGAGAATTATGTCGTCATGCCCCGCTGCTCATCTCCCACATCCTTCTCGCAACCGCTGCCTCCCGACGGCACGCTCCCAAATGGGGAACTCGGGTACCAAACCCACTCGTCCTCCATCCAAGGCAGCGGCACTCCTAAAACGTCGCGCAGTCACGTATCCGAGGCGCCAGGTGTCACGCGAGAAGGCCCCCGGCGTAGCATTTCCTGTCATTCGCAAACTGCAGTCGGTTCTGTCGCCGTGAGTCCTCGATACATGCCTTTCGCCGCGATCCCTGCGTTAATCTCTGTGCTCCCAGGTGTTGCCTCAGCGGCGATACCAACCACGACGATCCAGCGGAACGCTCTCTGGCGAATCCCCTCAGGTTATCCAGTTTTGGCCCCACGGCTATCCTGTCTCCTCCGTAGACAAGGGCAAGAAATTAGAGGGCTTGCCGAACGCCCAGCAGCGTGCATTCCCAGACGTGGTTGTAGGTCAAAAACTCTCTTGGAGGTTCCTGGTACGCCGGTCTTCCATGTCCAGCCACTCTCGCTGTTCATCACGCACTAATATTGCTAAACCAACAGTTCGACGGTTGCATGGAGTCCGCCCGCCAGTTCAACGTTCTAGATGTCGGGAGAACCCAGCCGACCGTCGAACGCATCGTGCGCGAGACCGTCAAGGCGTTGAAGCGCTTCAAGGTTTGTTCCGCTCTTGCTGGTATGCGATTTTCAGCCGCTGATTATTGTTTCATTTGGCAGGGACGCGAGCCGCGGTTTATTTACCCGCTGCATCGACTTGTCATCCTCCAAATTGAGCTCGTGTCTTGTGCGAGTGTGCAAGCAACGATCGGAGTCCTGTCAGAGGAGGATGTAACCACCCATGCTCACCATGTCTACGTTGCCCATATGTAGGGACGCCTCGCGGTCATGATCTGTCTGTGTTGAACAGTATATATTCGTTCTTGTATCTCACCGAAAAGATAGCATTTTTACTTACCGTCTTGTCCTTTGTCGTATTGTGCCGTGTAATCCGTTCTGTGATCATACTTAATCTATCTAGTCGCTTGTGACCTGCAGGATTAACGAGCCAGCCACACTAGTACGAGGCCATCAGGAGGGGGGTCTGCGGATGTGAATATATCTTGTGACTCGATGCAAATTCCTGCTCAATGCTTTGTACTATATATTGCGGCCGTAGATGCATTAACTAGCAAATCACATTATGGAGGGCGTTCACACGAAGTTCACAACACCCATTCTAGGCGAGATGACCGCCGCCACCTTGCTGAATTCCAACAAGTCGCCACCGCGGGTGACGACCAGGTCCCCCTGGAGACTATCCGTCGTCACCCCGAGCAGTTTCTCGAGGTTACTGGACGCGAGCGCGAGCGCGTCGGCCTTGGAGAGGACGCCGTCCGCCTCGAGCGCAGCCTGCAGGACGGGCGTTAGTGAAAGATAGATGGCGACGGAGACCCGAGAGGGGAACAGCGCACCCAGGCGAGGTCGAAACGCGCGTTCCGGGCGTCCCAGATCTCCTTGATGCCCAGCCCCACCGTGACATTGTTCTCGGCGAGCACGGCGACGGCACTCTTTGCCGTCAGCGGCGGGCCAGCGAGGCTACGACGTGAACGTCAGCAAACAAAACAGCGCGCATGCAACCCGAGAGGACCTACATCCGTCTCTCCTCCCAGTCGTTAGGGAATGGCCGCGCAGGTGTGAGGATGACGCCGACGTTCGCCGCGCCGAGCTCCTTCGCGAGGAGGTGCGCCTCCGCTCCGCCGATGATGGTGAACTTGAGCGAGGTGTGGAGCTTCAACTCGACCTCCGCCTTGAGCGCGATGACCGACGCGATGATGTCCGCGCTGCTCGTCTCCACGACCAGAGGGACTTCGCCCTATGCATACCTTGTAAACTGCGGAGCCCAGGCACTGTGGTGTAAACGAGTTGCACACGTACCTTCCTGATCCTTCGGAACCATTCCTTCACGTCGCCCCTCGTCTCGCCCAGGAGGAGGTGACGAAGCGCCGCGATCTGCGTGCTGACACTTGGAGATCCAACAGGATGGATAGCGACGTGCACAGCGCCCGCCTCCTGCACGAGCGCGCCCTTCTCGAGCTTGTGGCGCGCACCAGTCGAGAATGCCGTGTTGAGCCCCGCGAGGAAGCCGCGAGTCTGCGGCGCCACGATGCCGGCAGTTACCCC
>VJXU01001461.1:0-10432 GCA_008694245.1 Ganoderma sp. BRIUMSc
ACCGATTCATGTGGAATCGGAACCACCCTCTTCGCTCTTCCCTCCTCTGAACATCGTCTCACCCGTTTCTCCAGAGCTCAGGACTAGGCTCTCGTTCTTCGAATTCACCTGGGTTTTCTGTCTTCGCCGTCATGGATTCCCTAGGTGGCAACTCAAACTCAAACGGCTTGGTATTGCGCTCCTCTCGTAGTCTTGGGTCTTCCGAGTCTCTTTCTTGATCTCGACTTTGATTACTCAGTGTGCGTTCTGGATACGCTGAATGCACCAAGGTTTCAAGATTTCAAGCTCAAACTCTCGAACACGGCGGTTGTTTCAATGGAGGCCGAGGCACCAAAGCAAAGCAAGGAGGCGGGGTGGCAGCGATGGTGACGGACGGCATACGCAGACCGTGATGCTAGTGCTACTGAAGGTGAGTGAGATTTTGTGGTTCCAGCATTGTCATTGCTTCAAACGGCATCGTACTCCGCAACGTCACAGAAACACCCCCTGTCGTCTGGACACCCATCCTAACTGTAGCACCTCTTCAGAACTGGCGGCTGGTCTACCGCCTCTCCATCAGCACGTCTGCATCCGTATCTGCAGACACCTCGACTTTACGTATCTCGTCTTTCGGGGATACCGACAACCCACTCGGGATAGTGGCTCTACGAACTGCGCTGCTCCCTTGGTCGCTTTCGTGGGGGACAGTTCTCAATGGATCGGCCTCTTGTGGGATGCATCTCGTCACCCGCGACACTCACCATCCTCATGAATGCCGAACTGGCATCGCGAGCTCGCCGCGAGGCAAGAGCGGCAGTGCGGAGGTGTGTCCGACAGGCATAGTTCAATTATCGTCGCACATCTGTGCGCATATATGATGTGGTGCTCCCTCGACTGCAATAATTATCGGGAATGCTACATTCTCCCCTCCGGATCTCCTTTCGTCTGCGTCTCATGTCGCGTGTCTCCAGAATCGACAGAATAGACGGCGTGGGCGCACTGCGCATACTGGCAGCACCCTCGGGCAGACATACAAAGACAAATAACCGAACGAGCTCACAAATCTGGGATACGTGCAGTCCTGATCTACGTCCATCGCGCATGCGAGGTGCATCCTAGCGCTCTACGGTCTTCTCCCACTCCCTCCTCTCGCTCTCCGTCCGCCTCTGGTCTCCCTGCGCACCTCCGTCAAGCTTCACTGCACCGCCTTGTCCCTCTCGTCAACCTTCCTCGATGCCCTACGGGTCCTGGCCCGAGACTCAACGCGGCTCGCGCTCCCTAGGTCCTCGACCACAAACCGCGCTAAGGCGCTGATGTCGGAGAGCACCTCTCGCCCCAGGACGTCTCTGCCCCTGCTTCTGGCACATGGAGCTGCGATGACGCACAGCGGGGATGGGCGCGAGTTGGCACGACGCTCGAGATCTGGTGATTTTGCGGACGGGGGACGGTTTCGAGGGGTGAACGCTAGACGTCGACCGTGTGCCGCGCCGACACTCGACTGCGGTCGCCGGCGCAGAGTCGCGCGTTTCGGCGGCATCAACGCGTGCGGAGTGTACTTTAGGGCCCGCGCGCATAAGCACGCAATGTGGATAGCGCCGAGACTGCGACCTCGACGCGGCAGGGGTGCTCGGGCGCAGGCGAGGGGCGTGCGTTACATGGCCTCCGAGAGGTACTGCTATGGTCGCGAGTGGGTCCTGTGGAGATGGTGGCCTTCGCTCGGGTAGGATACAGGGAGCGGGGGCGAAGCACGTCAAGGGGTTCCGAGCAGAATTGCGGTGTACGCCTGGCTCGGAGTAGGCAGGCTCGACGTCGCGGTCCACCTCTGCGGTAGATAGTGACTTACAGGTCCCGGATTCTGGCCTTCAAGCCTTCAGACCGACGGTGGAGGGGTAATGGATTCGATCGAGGGACTGCGTGCGTTCATTCTGGTGGGCCAGGGTGTGGAGAGGATGGCCATGGTCGCGGGTTGGGGGACGATTCGAGGGGAGAGTGTGTCGTAAATAGGACGTAGACTAGGACAAGGATTGACGAGGTGATGTGCAGGAAAGATCAGGGAGCTGTGGTGCCCGAGAGACGTGATCTCGTCATAGGATACGAACTTGACATTGGCGTAAATTGAAGAGACGGCTTTCTGCATGGCAGCGATCATCCGACCGTCGTCGTCTCATCATCGGAGGGGGAAAGAGGGGGGCCGATGGAGGCTGTTGCAAAGCAGGGTTGCAGACTCTGAGCGGTGTCGCTCTATGCACATTGGGTCGTATGCAGAGAAGGACCATCCTGGTGAGGCAACTGTGAGAGGGACATCGTAGCTTATAATGTTGAAATTAATGTTACCTTCTGAGATTGTGATCTGGAACTGGAAGCAACCTCCTCAACTTGAGCTGGAGCGACATTGTTCAACTGAGAGCGCTGTACCTGTTCACGGGCCCATTCTTCAAATATATCCACCGCTGTCAGGAAAATTATAAGTTGGAGGCGATACCACTTAGCGGAATGTGTGCTGAGTGCTCACGTTTGTGTAAGATAAAACGTATCTGACCCAGTTTCACCCAGGTTGGGAAGCAATTCTTCGAATGCTCCACCCATCGCTTCTCCTCAGTTTTCCTGTCCCAAACTATAACCCACAACTGACATTTAACATGCTGGTGATCCAGAGTCTGCCCTGTGGGAGACGGTGGCTCTTCGAGTGCCTTCAGCCACGCCTCGGTGATGGGTCCGATACCACGCAAAACCTCTGAAAACGCTTCACGGACGGCCTCATCCTCCATATAGAACATTAACACCAAAATGGGCTCCAAGTGTCGGGGTTTCCATGATGCAAGCAGTTTCGTGATAAAGTTGCCATCGGTGTCCATCGAAAATTCGGGAGAGGCAACCAAGATCAATGTTTGGAGCCCGGTGCATGAACCCAGGTCGATTTCTCCGTCTGTCAGCATGCCGAAAATATCGCATCAATAACAACGTCTTCTATGTCGCGAGAAACTATGCGATACGCACCGTTTTCAGACTCCTCAGGATCATCTGGTAGCGGAACTCTCAAGGTCAACTCGGTGAGATGCGGTCTACGCGTCCCGAGCAGCCTGTTTGCCCCATAGATCTCAATGCCGAAGAGCTAAGCAAAAGCCCGAAGACAATGCTCATCAAGCTACATGAAAGCCACGAAGATTACTGCAGCACTTACGCCGAGCTGTCGCAGCTTTGGCACAAACTTCGTGGGCGCCGTGTTCTTACCGGACGCCCATTCAGGCGGCTGCTGCGTGGAATCGGCGCCAGGATAAGAGGGGCCACCGGGGGCGATCCAGCGAACGGAGTGGCATGAGAGTTGCTCCAAGTTCGGAAGGCCATGGATCGTCCGTGCGAACTCGCTGAAGGTGAGGAACGTGATATACGTGAGTTCCAGCACCGAGACAGCTGTGAAGGCGGAGAGGAACGCTGGGAAGCGGGGATGGAGCGGGACGTATGGGAGAGCCTTGGCCTTCGGTCCGGCGCCCGACGCCTTGGGGAACCGCGGCTCGTGCGTTTCGGAGAAGTGCGCGACTTCTATCTGGAAGAGATTGGGGAGCTTTCCGCACAAAACGGCAGGGAAGAGGGCGAAAATGCTCGCCGTGTTGTGCAGGTGGTATCCGGCCAGGACGACCTCGTAGACATAGTCACGGAGATGCCGCGCATCGTCAAGGATCGCGGCGAACCGACGGAAGGAAGGGACGTCTGCAAGCTGCACCCTGTAAAACAGCATCCTCTGCGCGCGAACTCGCCAATCCCGACAGACGAGAGCGCAGCTATGCAGAGTGGATATGTTGGTGAGCGTATCGCGGGTGTAGACGGAGTATAGCATATCGATAATGTTTTCGTGCACCTCGGTTGGGATGTGGAGGGGTGGCGGCTTCTTGATGTCAGCGTCAGGCATGATGATGGGTTCGTCCATGCAGGTCGGGATTGGGGAGAGACGGTTTCGAAGGCAAGATAGGCGAGGGAAAGAAGGTGTGGGAGGCGGCTGTCTGGGACGTGGTTGTAATTGCCTGAAGTAACGCCTGCGTCGGCTGTGCGGAACGAGGCCTTGTTTAGAGTTCGGTAATGCTGTACGCCTGTCATGCAAAAGACTTTCCCCCCCATACCTGGGCCTAAATAGAGCATCGCCATTGCTACGCGTCTCCCAATTGCTATATCAGCCAACAGACAGCTATTGTCCTGCTTTAATGTCAACACCGCTCATTGGCAGAAACCTGTGTCTACCGATGCATCCGGTATACCAGTCGTTGTCGAGCACCACACCTCGGGCTAGTGTATGTCCCAAATATCTCTAGCACCTAGGCGAATAGAGGTACCCGCGCCTGATACATCTTTCACCCCTTGCTGTTTCACGACGTGCATGACGCGCGCATACACACGCGCATACACACGCGCCGTTGGGCGGGTAATATGAGGACAAATCACCAACCAATTTGCTTGCAGTTTCGGAAAGCATGGAGTCCGAGTCCTCAGAGTCGTTTACGCCCATTACGCGTGGCGCACTTGGGCCCTCGGTGATCAAGTTCTCCTTTACCCTCATTCCTCCCCATCTCCTTCTTCGGCCGAGTCAGAGCGCGCGCACCATCTACACCACAGCCGGCTTCGTCCCGCTCAGAAAACGTGCTCGACCTCCACGGAGCCGATGCCCGAGTAGCGTCGTGTACATGAGACAGGCCGGAGCCCCCTGAATCTGTCACCGCGAACTGCTAAATGGCGATGAAGTCTGCGCACACCTGCCTTCAAGCCGTCTCTGCACCTTCTTTCAGCGCTGGAGCGTGAACGAGAAATCGCGACGATGAGACTGAGCCGCGGGGACGGACGCGAGCATGGCATGACGCCCTGGAGACTCGCCGTCGCAGTGAATTGTTGCTGGCGGTGCTGTACGCCAATGGGCTGGTACTGTGTCACGGCATAGCAGATGGCGACCGTTGCGCGAGTGGGGCCACGGGGAATGAGAAGTACACCAAGCTTAAGGAGGAGCCTAGCGCGCTCTTCAAGCGTAGTCATTAACGAGTGTAGAGAGACGATTTTCTGCATGGCGGCGACCTTGCCCGTCGTTGGAGAGGCAGTGATTGCAGTGGCCGTCGCCACACAAAGTTGCGATATTCTGAGAAGCGTTGCATTGTGAGGAACGAGCATGCTTGTGAGAATGTCCGCCGAAAATACGAGGGTCGAAAGTTTACCCTAAGCGTCGACCGTCTCAACTTGAGGTACGAGACGAACAGTATTCAATTGTGAAAGTTGCTCCTCATCCGTCCATTCGTCATATGTCCCTTGCGCTGCGAGTAAAATGTAAGTACCAGCCAAGGTGACTGCGGACACGCACTCACGGGTACGCAAGGTCAACTGCAGCCTCCCCGACTTCGACCACGTCGGGAAGCAGCTGCGCAAATGGCGCAGCCACCACGTTCTCTGGACCCCCCACTCGTACATTTCGACGTGTAGCTGACATTGCACGTGCTGCCCCGGACGATCCTGAGTTCCGCCTGCCACACTGGGAAGTTGCTCGTCCACAGTCTGAAGCCACGCCTCGAGGATGGCTCCGAGACCACTCAGAATCTCCGCAAAACGTTGACGACTGGTCTGGTCCTCGCGATAAGGAAGCAGTCGCAGAATCGAATTCGGATGCAGCTGTTTCCACGAGCTAAGCAGCTCCGAGACAAGGCCGCCGTGTGCGGCGACCGAGAACTGCGAGGTGGGGAAGATGACCAACGATCGGAGCCCGGTGCATGAGCCCAAGTCGATGCTTCCGCCTGTCCACATGCAAAAAGAATGTTGTTATCACTATAAATGGCCCAGTTTCAGAAGAACGGGGTGGAACACACCGTCCGCTAAGTTCTCGGGATCGCTCAACAGAGGAATGGTCAGACCCAAGTGGCACAGATGCGATCCGCGCGTGCTTATTAGCCTTTTAGCGCCATACATCGCGACGTCGAGGAGCTGAATGTGAAAACACAGAGTTTAGCAGGCTCCAACAAGGAAAGATTATCATGGCACGCACTCTGATCTCTCGAATATTTGGTGCAAACGGAGGAAGGGTGCCCTTACCAGCTGGCCATTCAAGCTGCTTCGTGAAGCGATCGGCGCCGGGGTGAGAGCCCCCGGGGCTAATCCAGTGGACGGATTCGCCCGTGAGGTGGCGTAGGTTCGGGAGGCCGTGGAGCATCCGCGCGAATTCGCCGAAGGTGCGGAACGTGGTATCTGTGAGGAACAGCACCAGCACAGCTGTGAAGGCGGAGAGGAACGCCGGGAAGCGGGGATGCAGAGGAAGGTACGGGAGAGCCTTGGCCTTCGGTGCGCCGGGAGCCCTTGGAAAGGGTGTCTCCTCAGATTCCGGAAAGTGCGTTACGTCTATCCAAAAGAGGTTGGGGAGCTTTCCGGAGAAGACAGCGGGGAAAAGAGCGAAGATGCTCGTTGTGTTGTGTAGGTGGTAGCCCGTCAGTTGGACCTCCCTCACATAGTCACGGAGATGGCGTGAATCGTCAAGGATCGCCGAAAGGCGACGGAAGGATGTCATGTCTGCGAGTTGGACACGGTAGAATAGCGTCCTCTGGGCTCGGACACGCCAGTCCCGGCAGACGAGGGCGCAGCTATAGAGGGTAGCAATGTTCTTAAGAACATCGATAGACATCTCCGAGTACAGCATGTCGATGATGTTTTCGCAGACCTCGGTGGGGATGTGGAAGGGTTGAGGCCTGAAGTGGTCAGCATCTGGAATAACTATTTCGTCCATGCAGATGAGCTACGAGAAATGGGGATGAAAGGTAAGGTGGGTCCAAGGCGAAGTGGGTGGTGGCTGGTGGCACCTCGACCGTGACGGCTGGACCCAGCTCAGGCCATGCGCAGGCGCTCGCGACGGGCCGAGGGTCGCTGGTACAAACAACACCAAACTTAAGGAGACGCTCAGCGACACCAGCAACTTCGAAGCGGGCGCTGGCGATGCTTGCTCGTCGTCTGTCGCTCTCAGCATTCTCCGAGGCCTTTGTCTTCTATCCTCTGGTAGATAATTGACTATGCACTGGCTGGCTGGTTGTCTCGCCCTGGTCAGACGTCTCAAAGGCAATCGCAATCCTGAATGACATGACACGGCTGGCCAAACGACGTCGACGTGGTACCGCTGCACTGTCCTTGTCGTTGGATCCGTCTTTCCAGGCATTCTCTGCGGCCACAGCTCCCAACTTTACGCAGCCATGACAGATCGGGGCATGCAACAAGTACGGAGTCCTTAGGTCCATGGAGTTACTGCGACTTGCCTCCGCCGCTCCTGGGCTGGATCCGTGCAGGTTCCATGGCAGGGTTGCACTCTAGTGAGTGACCAGTGCTCTGCTCTGGCAGCAGAGTGCATTCAGGGAAACACGACGGGTTTCAAGGTGAGTGTCATTTTGTCGAAAGGACCTTTCTGCCTTCTCGTCACATTCGCTCTGACGTCGTGCCCGCGCCATGCCCAAGCATACCGTGCCCTGTGAGTATCCCTACCCCTCGTCATCTATCGCCCGTTACCCATATATTGCGACCAGCCTATATGCTGCCCACTTGGACCTTCATCACCGTCCGTGCAGCACCTCTTTATCCGCGCCAACCGGTCCTCTCCCTTAGTTGCCACTATTGGCAATACCAATGCCAGCGCTGATGATCATCGAGTGCCCGACCACCTGTCGTCGTCATCCCAGGCCGCTCAATCCAATCCATCACGTACGCCTCTCATCCTCCAGCGCTCCTACCGCGGCCGAGAAGAGCATCCCCTGTGACTGCTTCCAACGCGACTTGTTGCCGAGCCGCTGCCCCCTCTCCCGATGATATCTTAGATGGGCTCTAGTACGGACGCAGCGCGTAACCATCATGCTTTTGCATCAGTCTCAGCAAGAAGGTGCTCCTGTGCATGGAGGGTCGGTGCGCGACTAGCATGCAAGGACGTCGAGACCGTGGTACCGGACTCCAGGCGTCATCCTACGCATGGCCGTCCCGCCATCCCATCCTCTCCTCGTGCGTTTCCCTCGTCGCCTTCAACTTGTCCCGGGGCTCCTCCCTGTGGCTACGTCTAGAGCGAACAACCTAGTCCGACCCAAGGAAGGCGCATGCAAGGACGGCACGAGGGAGTCGAGTTTCGAGTACGCCGCCCATTCGACATCCCCTCGTGTCTCTGTCGGAATCTGTGTAAGGACGGCGCGCATGGGTGCTTCGTCTGAATAGCCTTCGGTATTAGTGTGCCCCTGTCAGTCTGCAACGTGCGCATGTGCAGACGGTGCAACCAGGAGGATGCGAGAGCTGCTGCCGGCAACACGAGCGTCGCACTGGCAGGAGTCTACTTGGAGGTACGTTTCCTGTGGTCGCCAGGTATCGGAGTCGATATGTGTACCGGCGGAGTCTGGTGAGCGTCGGCGGTCCAGTGCTACGTAGCATGATCTGTCCGCGGCGTCCAAGACTCGGACTGTGGGCTATCTCGAGTCGTCGAGGGCCCGTAGTTGGCAGCTCTCTGAGAGGAAAGAACAGCAGCGACGAACTCACCTATTAACTTCCCCACAGATATACACGGCAGTTTCTTCGTATAAGTTTAGCCTGTGTTTGCTCCATGTGCAGGTGGACTTCGGCAATGCTACGCTGTCTTTTATTTCCTCCCGTCTCTCTGTCTCTCGCTCCAGCTGTCGTATCGCCTGACCTGACCGCTCGGAGACAGGGTAGTCATACCATAAGCGAGCGCATATATATAGAGAGAGAGCACTGTCGGGTGGGCAATACAGAGCAAAATATTTGAACCACTTGGCAATTCAGATCCGGAATGCGATCGCGCCAGCCCTCTGCAGTCAAGCCTCTCCCTCTGCTTCCCCATGGCCCTCTCCACCGGTACCATCGTCTTGCGCGGACATGCTCTCCTCCCATCCCCCCGCCGTCCTTCAAGCTTCACGCGCTGCTTTGTCCCACTCAACGGACCCCCCCTTCTCGAACATGCTCAATCCTCCGTATCAGCCTTCCGTCCCTCTTAGCTGCGATCTGGACTGGGACGAACGTGCTTTCTACAACTACCACCCTCATGGATTGTGCTCGACGTGGGGTACCAAAGTTCGCCAGTAATGTGTCTCCCTGTCATGGTTCAAGTACGAATCCGAGGGATGGCCACCTCCGAGCGGGCCGTCTGCCGCAGGCGGATGAGCCTGCCAAAGTATTCACGGCCAAGGGCTGGGGGACCGCGATCCATAAAAATACGATGAGCAAGGCCTGGCAGACGGTATGTTGAAGGGACCCCTCTTCCAAGGTTAGAACCAAGGAAGGATCCCATACGTCGATATGTGCAGCTGAGAGGCAGCGGCATGTACATCGCCGTTCTCGGTGCAAAGAGACATTGTCGCACGCATTGAAGATACGTCTGTGGCAAAGGCGTCGTCCTTACAGCTCGTCCCTACGGGAATGACTCTCGCACGCCAGTTGAAATAACTCCTGTGGACCGTCGTTCTGCGTCAACGTGTTACACAAAACCTCATGTTCAGCGGAGTCTGGAATTCTCTTCTCAGGACGAGTCCGGAGAGGCGGCGATTGAGTTTCAATATGGCATCCCACGACTTCAAATTCGACTTTGCACTCTCCCTCCATGCGTTCCCTCGCTTTCGGAAGATTTAGAATTGCTAGTATCCAACTTTCGCATATGTATACACTCAAGAGGCACAAGCTTCGGCCTCTTCCCTGCATTCAAGATATGTCAGTGGCAGGTGAAGTCCCATCTTACCCGACACAAGTGTCCTCCAGTAACACACCGCATTACTCGCAGGAGTACCTTCCAGAGCCCTTTCGTGCAGACCTAACGGAAGCATGGAGATCGGAAATGGTACTGCAACCCTAACAAGGCCCCGGGACGTCGCAACGACGATGAACTTCTACGTCCCCATCGGCAGCGACGAGCCGTACCAATACGTGTTCACCCCTCCTGATGGCGTCGCGCACAACAACCTCGGGTCTGAGACCCACCCTGTCGTCGTGCGCGACGTGCGCGGGCGCGAGGCCGAGTATTTCCTGGACAAAAACGGCTTCCAGTTCGTACGCTGGCCGAGCACCGAGAAGGCGTTCACCGACCCTGAGGCGATCAGGACCAAGTACTACGCCGATGTGGAGGCTCTGCTCAAGTCTGTCACGGGCGGGAAGCGGGTTGTCATCTTCGACCACACGATTCGGTGAGCGATCATTAATCATTTCTCTCTCTCTCTCTCTCTCTCTCTCTCTCTCTCTTCATAAGTACTCGTCAACAACGTCAGCTCAACGGCGGTCACGGTTGTCCCGGGCCCCAGGCGCAGCGCAGTGGCAGAGACACTCGACAACCTCGGTGCGCGAGGTCCCGTCGTACGTATCAAACCCCTTGAGCCGTCCGAGTCATGCCACAGCCGTGCGCGCGGACTGACGACAGCGCGGCCCCGGTGCAGGAGCGCGTCCACGTCGACCAGACCCCCGCAGCGAGCAT
>VJXU01001462.1:0-17380 GCA_008694245.1 Ganoderma sp. BRIUMSc
AGGAGGATGTAGACGACGAGTGCGCCGACGAGGAGGAGGCCCAGGACGCCACCGACGATGCCGCCGACGAGGGGGCCCTTGGAGTCTGCGTGGTTGGAGCCGGAGCCGGCTGCCACGCCGAGGCCGGTGCCGGTGGGCTGGCTGCTGGACGTGGTGTTGGTAGGAGACTGGGACGTCGTCGAGAAGGTGGCTGTGATTGTTGCCGATGTCGACGAGGAGCTCGAGACGGCTGTTGATTCGGGCACATCTGGGAGGACGAGGTTGCGTATCAGTACAAACTCTCTCTGTGTGTCGTTCGCCGTGGCGTGAGGAGACGGCTCACTTGCGGCTGCAACCAAGCTCGCGGCGGTCTCGTTGAATCTATCCGCTTTCTGTGGAAATGACCAATGTCAGCAGAGATGTCCACTGATTTGTAGAGAGAATCGGAGACCCCGCAACGCACCACAACGTCGAGATAGGCCCAGGCTGGAACGGCGGTTCCAGGTTGTATCGCCATCGGGTATCTAAAGGACGATCAGAGCATTCAGTGGGACGCTACAATCCAAAAAGCGACGGCAAGACTCACGACCCTGCTTGTGTCGTTGTGCAGTTCCTCGACCACGCAGTCCAGCTGCATCGAGTGAAGACACGAGTTAGATATAACACGTGTGACACGGAAACTCAGACTCACGCCTGGGGTCCCCCGCCGCTGTCGAACTGGCATAGCTGGCACGCCTCGACTATCGAGTACATGACCGTGTTGCATGAGCAATCGTCCGGGCCGAAGAGCGGTCCGTCGTAATATTGGCCCGGATTGTCCAACGCTTCATCGACGGCAGCTGTGCGAGATGATGGTGAGAGGCGCGACCACACGAACGTAGGCGCCCCAGACAGAGCCTACCTGTTTCACCAACGCATGGAACGGAGAGGTACGCAGCAACCAAGCAGGGGTTTTGGCCTCTGCTGTTGGTCATCTGGTGACGCGACAGTTGGTCGTCGCGTATTGAGGGCTTAGAAACTAAGTGCTTACCCACGCATGCTGAGAGGTGCACGTTATGTTGCTGAACTGTGCTCTAGCCAAGCGAATAGAGACGGCAGTGACGGAGACCAGGCTGAAAAGCAGCAGAGGAGACATCTCGCCCAAAAGCCGTAGGGAGCTGAGCTGGAGAAGGGGGGCACCGGAGGCGACGGCGACAGCTCACGCTCTCTTTGTGAGCTCAAAACCTTGTGCAGCGGGCGCGTCGGCATGTTGACAGTACACCGCTTGCGGGCTTGGGCGCAACAGATAGCCTCTTCTTGTGCGTCCTGGTGGATGCGGTCCCTTCGATTTTGACGAGGAGCGGTCAAGTGTGGACGCAAACGCGCGGGCTCAACGCCCGCGCCGAGGCTTCTGAATCACCGCCGGAGACGCGGGCGGCAGGGGACCCTCCCCAGCCCGTCGGCCCGAAACAGCAAAGTGCTTGCATGCTGCTGGTGGCAGGAAATCCGCTGAGCAACCCGATCACTGTGACACAGTTTGAGATCACTCACTTTGAAGAGAAGATGGTGGGACGATATGTAGAAAAGTCGAAAGAAGTCAGGAAGAAGACGGGTGGGTGGGATCGAGGAGCCCAGGCCTCGCTCGACCCAATCTCCAGCACATCGCGTCTGTATCGAGAACCCGGAACATCGTAGATCGCCCCAGGCTTGTTTGGGCATTCCGGTTGCCAAACGCTCGGTGTCGACATGAGAGAGTCTGTACTGTACTGAGTATCCGGATGTCGACAAGTTCGTCACCCGCCGAGGATCGTGTCCCATTTTGTGAAAGCGATTGGCATGAACCATCGTTTACGACATCTCGAATACCCCTGCGTGCATGACGTCGTCGAACATACGTGCAACGCAAACGGACGTGCAGCCTAAAGGATCTGCCTGCAGAACACGAGAGTCTGCGACATGAGACGACCCAGGAGAAGGACAGATCATCAGGACATTCGCGAGTCGCCAGCAGCGAACGCCACCGGAGCGCTACGCTGCACACTACACGACCGAGACCCATCCGGCCTTGAGGTTCGCGCGGAGGATCAGCGACCCCGGAGCACACCAACTCTCCGAGGCCTTGCTCGTCCCTGAGAGTGCGTCTTATCGCCGCCTGGTCGGCAATTTGGAGGGTCGCGAGGGGGAGACGCGAGGCTCCACTTTGCCGGTGAGTTGCCGCAAGTGCAAGCCCCTGGAATGCCGTTGCGGGTAGGGCGCACGTCGGGTAAGCGCAAGCGGGCGTCGCGGTGCGCGTGCGCCTGGAACTGAATCGTGGCAGCTTCGACTTCTGCAGAAGCGGGCGAACCTTTGGCGAACATCCTCCTGGAATTTCGAAGCGACTGCAGAGGGCAAGGAATGCGCAGGAGTGCGCTCGGGAACAGTGTCGCTGCCGGCCTGGAAGGGCCTCCAGCTTCCGGCCGCTCGAATTCCGCTCGTGCATGGGCTCGTCGTGCCTCCATACGGAAGCCAGGCACCTGGGGCTGATCCCGCTTCCCGCCCGCCCACACGGCCCGCCGCGGGCCAGCCAAAAAGCCTCCTCGGACAACAATGGAAGATGCATCAGTGATGCATCCCGATAGCGGACGTTGTAGTGAGCTCCAGCGGCGACCAGCGCAAGGAAAGCTCTAAGGGATCACGCGATCGGAGGGCGAAGAGTCTTGTCGTAGGAAGCAGAAGCGGACGACGGGCGACCAGCCAGGCGGAGACTAGTCCACAGCGAAGCCACTTCCCTGCTGGACAACAGCGTCGACGTCCGCGTCGGGGCAGCCTTCTGGGTTGCGAGTCCGACGACAAGGTGTGGGGACGGTCCCAGGAAGGCATGAGGCTATGAGACGTCGCCGTTGTTCGTCACCGCAATGACGTCCGCAGTGGTTCGCCGTATCTCCGGACACAAAAAGCAGGGCTCCGAGTGGACGAGCAGAGCCAGGGAGGCATGGAATGGAGCACAGTCGACGGGGATGCGAGGCGGAGCCTGGGAGGGAGGTGCTCAGGTGGCCTGGTGTGAACTGCACGGGCCTATACGACGGCAGCAGCAGACGTTCTGCCGTCTGCGATTCAGATGCCCCCACTTCCCCGGCTGCCACACGGGACTTCTAGAACGCTCACAAGCTTCCCGGAGGAATATCAGCTACCGAAAACGCTATCACATGTGACTCTCCGCTCGCCTGACCCTCAAGTGCACGCGCGCGGCCTCGCCCCTCGGGGTATCCTGCTCAGAAATAAGCAGCAGCGAGGCAACCTGTTCGTGATGAGCTCGACGGTCGCGGCCAGGACGGGGGTGCAGATCCTCGTCATCGAGGGGGGAAGGAGCAGAGGATGGGAACAGGAAACGGACAGGAGATCAGCATCATCCGGGCGGAAGAATCGAGGGCCATGCCGAGCGTGTAAGGGGCGTGCTGGTCTGCCGTGCGTGGACCGTTCGTACCTTATCCTTATCCATGCATTTTCATCCGCTTCGACCATGCCACCCCGCCTAACTGGGGCACGATAGGGTTCATAACCCCCAAGACGAGACTAGAGTACTAGCGAGACAGGTTGTGCCACTGCTACTCAAGGCCTCGGGCCCAACGTCAGATCCAGGGTCCAGCGAGAGCGGTGTGCGATGTGCATGCGTTCGGACATACAGAATGAGCTACCGAGATGGTGTGCATGTTGGTGACGAAGCCACGGAATGGAGGAGGAGCCGGAAAGCGTAAGGCCAAGCCAGGAGAGACCAGAGGCGGCCACACGGGGGAGCGGAGTGGGCGCGACTGTCGCCTAACGTCGGAACGATGGTCCCGTATTTGGTATCTGGGCCGGACCGGGATTCAGATCTCACCCAGATCTCCACCAGTATTTGAATCCTTCCCCGTCTTTCCCCTCTCGCTCTTCCCGCATACCCCCTCTCCCCCACACCTCCATATACCACTACCATCATCCATCGCCCCCGCACCATGGCCTCTGTCGATGACCTCGTCGCTTCCCTCAACGCCAATCACATTGGCCAAGAAGCTATCGAGCTCGCTGCTCTTCAGGTGCGTCCCGGCCCGCCACACTTCCCCACACAAGCCATTCACAAAGGCATCTCCAGGCCCAACTCCACCAAGCCCTTCTTGCTCAACAGATGTCCGCTCACATCTCTCATCCTGCCTCTCGTGGTGGTCCTCTCAACTCCCCCGTGCTTCGTACACCCTCCGCCAGCATTTCCCTCGACCCCACCGAAGCTGCATGGGTTCGACATTCCAGCGTCTCGAGCACGCGAATGAGGTGCTCGATTGATGAGACTCAGGAGGCCGACGAAATGGACGAGGACGAGCGCATGGTCGAGGACCTCCTTACTTCCCCCGCATCCCCCGCGAGCCCTGCACGCACGCCACAACCGTCTGTGTCAGGTGTGTGCCATCCCCCCGTATCCTCCTCGACATACCGCCCGCGCAAAACAAGCCTCTCCGTGCACATGATTCCCCTCGACCACTCGCACTACGAGCTCCCCTCCCCCAACACTTCCCTCTTCGCCACCACCGATCCCTTCTACCTCGCGTCCTTGCAGAGTGGGCACAGCCACGCCCCTGCGACCTCGGTCTTCGCGCAAGCCGGCCGTCCAGCCGCCCACTCTCCCTTCCTCAAGCACCACATGCAGTACAGCGCGTTCGGCCACGGTTTCCAGGCCGTGCCCCCCGACCACCAGCCGCACCACAACATGTTTGCCGCGACGGCCGCGGCGTTCACTTCATGAGTGCGCTCCGCACGCCACCACTGTCTTCTCCGTACATATCACAGAAGCATTGCCCCCCTCTCCCATCGGCATCACCTCACCAGTGTACTATCAGTGTATTGCTATCATAACCTAATCACCATTCGCACAACTTTCATACGGCACGGCGACGCTCGACCGACCTCTACACCATCCATCTCTTTCTCCGCGGACGCTCCCCCAGGTCCGGGCCCCGGCGAAGGCGCATCGCGCCGATTGTGTCCCTGGCGACAGCCTTCCTAGGCGAGTCCCGAGGGTGATTCTCGCCAGGGGGGTGGAGGTGGGCGGTGGAAGTCTGGGGTAGCAGTGCCAAGTTTCGGAGCAGGGCGGTGCGGAATCGCTGATTGCGAGGTCGGGGCCGGCGCCTGCAGGGATTCCGGTGCTTTTTGCGGCGTGCAGAATCACCTCGGCTCATCTCATCCTCACGACACTAGAGCAGCTTCTCGTCACTTGACACGGTACTGGTCTATCGCCTGGCTTCGCATATGGATCGTCGGGGTCTCTGAAAGCTACATCGCCTCGATCTCCTCATCTGGCTCCTTTGTCCCCTGCATACATTATCATATCGCATACCTTGGCTTCAGTCGTCGTGTTGCGTCTTGCATTGCGTTCTACCTCGAAGAGTCCCTACCCACCTACCCAGTTTTCGTTCTCTGATTGTGAATGTAGTGACTTTGACTGCATGAAGTACTGTACGCAACACCCCCCACCGTAGTTCGCTTCCACACACTCGCAACTGACTGCATACCAGCGCGCCGTCCTGAATGCCGGGCTTCCCTTCCCTTCCCCTTCACTTCTCCTTACAGGCTTCCGCACTTGCTGCGCCTCGTATCACGCCGTGTCGGACTCCCACTCATCACACGCACATCTATATATTGCACACATGCTCCGAGCATCATTCAATGTTGTTTCCCACCAGCACTCCCCGCTCACACGCCGCCGCGCCTTACAGGTCTCCGCTCTCAATAAGCATGACATTCTGGATCTCCTTCCTGCACCGTGACCGTCGTTCACGGGGTCCGTATGATCGTGATTCATGATCTCCATGGCATTTTCTTACAGCGCTTCGAGCCGAGCAGTTCTAGAGTACCGCCTTCACTCGTCGTCGTCGGTCGTCCTTCACATTGTACGTGTAATGTTCACTGTCCAGTGAGCACCCCAGCACGTTTTCGACACGATATCTAACCTCCGCAGGACGCGTACGTTCGATGCGCTGATGCACGCCCGCACACGACGTTGGACGCGCTACAGCGGGAGCTCGACGTCGCGCAGATGACCACCCCGGCCGGGGCGCGCGTGCCACACAACGTGGCCCTCCTTCCGATCCGCACCTGCGACTGAATAACCTACCTCTAATTCTGGATGCGCTAGCGCACTGACAAGCTCGGCGAACTCGTTTCAGCTGTCCGTGCGGAGTATGGGCTGCCACCAGCTCCTAGGCCTAGGACGCCGACCTGGTCGAATGTTCCCCCGCGCTGCTGCACTTGCACACCTCGTTCTTTTTGAAGTTTCCGCCGGTGCCTACTGAATGTACTGCGACTGAATGCATGCAGAGCGCGTCGGCGCGGACGGGATCCGAGCTTCCCGAGAGCCGAGAGCCGCCCGCGGACGTCGACTGTGCGGAGGTTCTCAAGGTTCTCAAGATCTCGAGGTTCCCACCGCGTCTCGCTGGAGGAGCAAGTGCCGCTGGGGCGAGTGGAGCACGGACACGTAAGGCGCACCGGGACACTCGGCGAGTCGCGAGTCGGCGACTTGGCAGGACTGTGCAAGTGCAGTTGCTTCGACGGGCGCGTCGGCTCGTCCGGGACGACGTTTAACGTGCGTTGTCTTGGACAAGGGAGGGCGGGGGATGCCGGTGGCCCTGGCGCTGCGGTACGGACGTTGGACCGCCGCAGTCAGTTCATTCAACCTAAATCCCCCGGCTCTTGGCTAAGTCCGCACTACAGCTCCAAGTTGACGGAGTCCAGGATAGTCAGGCACTCGCGTTGTGCCACCGCAACCTACCGTAGAACTTGCGTGTCCCAAGTAATATATCCCACTAGCGCAGGCTTTCCCGAATGCGCCCGATACCATCAAAACCACCCAGAGTGGCTCGTACCACGGCCGCGTACATTGTGAATGCCAGCGCTCGGTAGCTTGTTCTGTTCTGTCGCGATACGGAATTGCCCGACCTTCGTGTTCCCTTGAACCTCCAGACCGGCATCGGCGCGGTTCTGGGACCGAATGGAGCTCGTCTTCAAGTTCCATTTTCCAAACGCCTTCCGAGCGCGAAGCGACGTCAATTTCGGAAAAGGCGGCGCGGTTTGCGTGCGGGTCTCAGGTCTCAGGAGCTTGTAAGTCTGAATCATCCCCAAGGATCGCCGCCACGATCGCTGAACGCGGAGGGTATGAGGGCGTGCGCACTAGACGTTGGGTAAACAAAGCTATTCGAGGCATATCAGTACTGTATGGGCCACACCGTTCTAAGGTAGAGGCCGAACACGAATTTGGTTCGGTTGGGGTTTTCCGAAGGGGCCCGTCAGGGGCGTGGACACCAAGACGGCGGCGACGTGTCCGGCTGGTGTGCCAAGCGCTGCTCATTAGGAGAATTATGAGAGCTACTAGTAAGGTACTAGTACTTACATGTAACTAGGACGTGCCGCCATGGTGAGGATGAGAATACTTGGACTAGCGAAAGCCAAAGTTTGAAGCACCGCTGGTGACGCCCGCGTCTCGGAGCTCGCGATCACTGGTCGTCATTCGTTTTGAATGAGTTTTGAAGGCTGGCGCCACGCTTGCCTCATTCGGACGTCTGATCGTGACATCACCGATCACGGGAATTGCCGAACACAAGCGCACGGTAACAATCGGGCCGTGTCGGTGTCTATAGCTTGTTCCTCTGCGCTCAAGCTGCGATTACATTACATTTCTCGGGCTTCCGAATCGGACTATACACATTAAGTCAGTACTTGCTAGCAACTCTCGGTGGCTTTCTTTAGCTACCTTCTCCGATCGGTCGCTGTTTACGCGGTCTGCAAGGACGACTCACCCGATCACCGCCTCTCAGGCTTGTGCAACGGTCATGATTCATGCGGCAAGAGACAGGTCTTGAAGAGTTTTTAGCGCATCCTTAGAAAACCGTTCAAATAATGTACGTCTCTATCTCTCTCTCGAGCGCATATGTATGGCTGCTGCTCGCTATCACCAACAGTATAGCGAAAAGAAACCCACTGGAGTTTTATGTGGTTCCCGGCCCGGATTTCGTCGTGATGATTTGCACGACCGCCTGTGTCTCTGGCCGACCCAGCTCATTCGAGGCACAGGCGACGAGTTCTCACGTGAAAGACGTAGCAGTCCTCCGATAATCGTATCTCGTACGTGCTTCTCTTATGCAAGTATCATCCAAGGTGGTCGGCAAACGTTTCATGGGCCGCGGAGATCCGCAACTTCTAGTGGGCGAGCTGGGGACGCGAAAGACAAATGGGTTTAACAGATGTAAGCTACATACAGTAGAAGACGAAGCTGCTTGAGCATTACGATCATCGGGATGATTCTACTTCTTCGAGCGACATGTTCTCCGGACCTCTATACCCGACATGCGAGCTTCTCACGCCAGGCCCAATCTCAAATGCTTGACTCTTATTCATCCACATGCGTGCGTGCGCATGTGTTGGTGTTAGTTGGCACACCTGTATCACTTGCGAACAACTTCTTACTACCACGGCGGAAGGAACATTAATTCGACTCGGACGCTGATTCACAATTTGGTCCCTTCAGATGTGTCCTAGTCGACAACCGTCTTGAGCTTATCGAGGACTGCATGACAATCGCAACCACGTTCTCAGCTGCCTCAGCAACATCGCAATTCGCCAGCGGTACAACCAAACAGCCTTCATCCAACTCACCGTTACAGATCGGACCGGCGTCGTGGGCGGTGCCTCGGGTTCCCTTCCCCATCAGGACAGCGCTCGTTTTCTGCTGCATCCCCCGCCACACCCTCCACTGCTGACTGACCGGACCAGCAGCACGTGCAAAGCCCAACCCCAGACACGCCATCTCTCTCGGAGTCTATAGCCGTGGCGACGATATCTCGCATTGATACCCCTGGAGACACAGCTGCGTCAAAGGACAGTACATATAGTACCGCCCACCGACTCGTACTCGAGGGTCAACATACACATACATGTGCGTTTCCTGCCCTATATAACATCGGATGCGTGCTCATTACCAGGATCTGGATGACTCGTGCACGTTCGCGTCGTTGCTGGGGAAGGCCGCAATGGCAGCTCAGTGCAGGGGGATGTGCGAGATGACCGTAGCCCTGGGGCTGGGATATTACCCGAACGGGATGGGCTCGAGATGACGCGGCGCCCCGAGGCGTCGTCGTGAACGACGGGCGAGAATGACTGTCGACTACTGTTACATCGCATACACATACAGGCCTGGATAACGAATGAGTAGCGTGGCGGCGGATTCTGGCCCATGGAGGGGGCCTCAGTGGTGACCAGAACTGCCGCTGATAGATGTACTCAGAACAGAGACCTGAAGGGTTGACGTGTTATGGATCATCATGTAGGAGGAGCACAGAGACTCACTAAGGAGAAAACATCAGAAACGGCCTGAACGATGACGTTTTCGTCGCGTCGGCGGGGTCGCCAAAGGCGTTGGTAACCCCAAATATCGTGTCGTAGCACTCTCCAGCGTTGAAGAGCTTCCTCTGCCGTTGGGCGCAGAGCAGGATCGTCATTAGTCATATGGCACAGTAACGGCGTCATGAATTCAAGGTTGTTGTGTTGCTAGTGGGGCGGTCAGCTCGAAAACGATACGGAAGGACGATGAACCCACGGAGGTGAAGACTTCGCGGAACATGTTTCCAAGAACAAATACGTCTAGCTTGAACGGGTCATAAGGTACCTCGTTCGACAGCTCTGGAGCGTCTCTGTCAAGTCCGAAGGTACCCAGGACCAGTCTTTCACGTTCGTCCGGGTGAAACCAAGACGAAATTCCGAAATCGATGAAGTAATAGGTCACGGATACCTGACTACGTGATAACACTGGTGCTTCTTGTTGTAGGTCGTGGGGTAGATAGCTCTGGAGAAGGGGATGGAAGCCTTGAGGGTACATAGCTGTGGCGTCCATCATAACATTCTTGTATGCACAGTCCCTTCATACCCGTGAAGAAAGACATGTGGCGTAGAAAGGTGGGTGTCATACCTGTGCGCAACACCTTGCTCGTGTAGGAACGCCAGGCCCTGAGGAATCATCTGTAGCCGTCCATGGGAGACAAGAACAACATGCGTACCTCCAGAAGTTGTTCGCCACAATCAAGCATAGTTTCGACAGACTCGAATGGGGGGTGGTCGACATAACGCAGGAACGGCATGACGATGTAAGAACGGTCAGGGTCGTCTTTGTCAGGAAAGGTGTCCAACACAGGTACACAATGGTTGCGAGGGTCCTTCCGCATCTCCGGAGAGGAGAGGAGTATAACGATCCTCAATTCCTGCGAATCAGTATGGAGGTGCTTCAAAAGGACGAGCTTGCCGTCCGATATCCTTGTTGCATCCATGAGGGTGGGTCGGAGCATCTGCGTCCAACGTCAGTGAATTCCAAGCCAAAGACTCACTGTTGCTCAGCTCACGTGCGAACGTTGGAAGTCTTCGGCGAAGTATGGCGTTCGCATGCTCGGGTCCAGTTTCCAAGAGGCGATCCATCCTGGTCTGCAACGAGCTCGCAGCATATACCCTCTGGACGCTAAGTATTCCTGTCGATCCCGCCAGAATATTTCAACAGGATTTGGCTGAGCCACGCTATTGAGATATTCTTCGACATCGAAAGATTCTTGAGCCATATCTACAGACTGATTCGAGTTTCCGCCCTGCGCAGTGCGAGTCGTGCACGATTGAGGCCCGTTGACGCCCAGTGTTCAACAAATAGACGCGCACAGCCACAATGCGGATTACGCGATATCACATCTCGGTATGTTAGGCGCCCCATCCAAGTCCAAGACTTGTTCGCTCAGCCTCCAGTTCGGACCCATTTCGAACCCATTTCATGTGGGTGCGTAGATTTCTGCTTGAGCTTCATACTCGAACCTGTTTCAGAAACGGTATCTTCGTATAATCTCCTCAAGACGTCTCACCGCTGGCAAGAAAGATGCTCCGTACAGTGGCGGCACGTTGAAAGTTCTGCCTATCAATCTGGGGCATACCATGCTCTTCGTTGTGGATCGATGTCCAGGCCATCTATCGCATTCAAGGACGTTCGTTCATGTCGTACGTACTTGCCAATGTTATCGTATGTGGCCAAGCACGTCCTTCGCCCAGCAGCATGGCCCGGCTGGTCAGCTGGACGAAATTGAGCATCCACACAGTCGCCTCGCTCTCGATTTTCCCTGCTCGTGACCGGCACGCCCCATCATATCTCAAATTCTCGTCTTCTCTGCTCGTAACGGTATCTGCAGTCCTTCAGAACATGTACTAACGCCGCGAAATTCCACACAGGACAGGCTTATCGCTAAGTAACTCGCGGATGACTCGACTCGAGCCTCGCGCGAGGTTGCCGACGGACGGACGGAGCTCCTTCCCGTCGCTCGTGCCTGATGGTATTTAGGCTTGAAGTTTGCAAGAAACTGCAACTCGACGCCTCGCTGACCACCTCGCTGCTCTTCAGAACGATCTCCTTCCGGGCGCGCGACACAGTTTGCGGAACATATCCACTTCACACGGCGTGGCCGGACGTCTCGAGCCTCGAGCCTACGGTCATCATAGCAATATTGGAACCCACGCCTCACTTATCGATCACTGCCCTCTAGCACTCTGATCCATCCGTCCCCCTCCCTGCGATCTCCTGCCTCACCAGTCGACATGGATCTGCAGATCGTCACTACCAGGAAGGACTTGCCCCTCCTCGCGGGCCTTTTCATATCTCTCATCATCTATGGAGGTTATCGAGCCTGGGCGAGGCGCAGAGCCTCCCGCGGACGCGCTGCAACCCTCACGTCGCCCAATCAAAGCACTAGCGAGAAGTCAGCATTGGCGAAGGCGAAGGAGCGTGGACCTGGAGGTGAGTTGCGCAGTCTATCTCAGTTTCGATCCAGGCCCATCCCACCATTCATCTATATCTATGTATTCGCTGCGCATGCGCGTGCCGTTCTTCTGCCCCTTATGCCTTACGTCCTCCCGCGTCGTTCCGGTTTGTTCATGTCCGTCGCCGCCCGTCTCGCGCAGAATGGCACGCTGTGAAGTTCGACTACCCGCGCGTGGCGCCGAGCGCGACTCACTTCAGCACTCTCAAGCCAATACCATATCGCCCCTTCCGATGGGGCGATTACCAGTGAGCCCCTTCTGTTCCGTTCTCGCGCGGGGGCGATAGTAATGCGCGCGCCCTGGCCAGCGTAACGATGGGCATCCGTAATATGCCCTGGGACGAATGGATCGAACTCGACCGCGACTTCGCGCTGACGCATAGAGTGTGTGACTACCGAGTCCAGACGCTGGGAGAGAAGCTTGTACAGATGCACCCCGCCCAACCGGGCGTGGTTGAGTCGGGTCATGCCGCCGGTACGTCATCCTATTCACCATTACCGTATTTCCGCGCTGACCTGCTTCGTTCCTGGATATTCACAGCGCAGGAATTTCTCTATGAGTTGGCGGAATACCTCTCACGCAGGCACCCGGACGTATACAGTGTTACGCGACATCCTGTTTCGGCGCGGGAGGACGAGAACGGCTGGTACGGGGAGGGCAGGATCAAGACAATTACGATCATCCCATTCCAGGAGACTCACGATTTAGACATGGAGGAACCTTTGAAGGCGGCACGTTCTCTGTGAGTCCTGGGAGCGATGCAATTAATTTTGAAGCTTCTGACGGAACGGCTGGTCAACGCGTTTAGGATTCAGGAGGACTTCACGATTATGCTCGAGGGCTCGGATGGACGCTATTATCTGCAAGCCGGTGCTGTATGCGTCGCAGGTGAATCTCAACTCTGAACACTTTAAACTTGGCAGTACGTTGATCAGGAAGCACCCCAGGCTCGTGGCGGCTCGACGACAAGATGGGCATGCCCCTCGAAGAAATCCACACGTCGGGCCACGTTCCCAAATGTAAGCGTATCTTGTTCCTATTGCCCTTCATTACCAAGCTGGCCTCTCACGGCTCCCACGCGCCTCAGACAAGGACAAACTCCAGATGAGCATGGAGCGCTACTTCCGACGAATGCCCGTCGACAAGCCGATCGTCCGCAATAACTACGCGTTCCAAGTCGTCGCGCAGCCCGAGATGCGACGACCGGCACCGCCCGCTGGCTCGCTGCTCGACGTGGACCCGGGTGAGCTCGCGTGGGCGGTGACGATGAATGGGGACGAGGAGACGTCCGAGTACGAGCGCGCGAAGCACATCAACGACCAGTACGAGGAGGACGGTTACCCCTCATCGCTCCCGTACCGGCTGGAGAAGGTCGAGACTCCGGCGACGGCTGAGACGTTGTACCTGAGGACGGAGAGGCAGACGCTGCGGAGGCTGCCGCGGACTGGGGCAATTGTGTTCACGATCCGCGTGTACCAGACGCAGCTGGCGGAGTTGGTCAAGGAGGCGGGCGTGCCTGGTCGGATTGCGAGTGCGATCCGCAGCTGGCCGGAGGACGTGGCGAGGTAAGAAAGCTCTTGCATTCTGAACGCGGCGCGTCGAGAGCTGATATTGGTGCAGGTATAAGGCGCGTGGCGCGTACGAGGGCATCCTGCCGTACTTGGACAAATGCCACGCCGAACAGGTCGAGAGCGGGATCACGAGCGAGGAAGACAAGAAGACAAACTTCCCCTTCTAATGCGGGGGTGGCGCAGATGTCTGATTTGAATCTGGCTGTATTCTTCTTGCCAACGACTGTAGCGGTAGAGTTGACGAAATGACGGGGCTGTATGCCGCATGGCATATAGTCGTGGTGCGAGCGACGATCTGTTGTGGCAGAGGCGAAAGTGTGCGGACGTGGAGCAGGCTAGGATGACGTCGGGGACCTGAGTCTGCATCCATGGCAGGGAAGAGTACCGTCCGCGCGGGGCATGCGGCGCATGGGGGTGCGAGCCTGCTTCGATTTCTCCCTCGCATGCGGCCAGTTCCCTGGAGATTACGAGGTCTTATAAAGCGAGACAGTGGGCAGACTCAGACTGACGTTTCTCCGGTTCCCCGCCGCAGCCTTGTGCGCTCTTCCCTCCCACTCCGTCTGTGGTCGCTGTGTACACAGTGTACGTGTTGACGACGCCGATCGCTGACGTCTGCGGCCCCCCACACCCGAGATCGGACGCGAATACTGGCAGCTATATCGGGGCGAGAGAGCAGTGCAACCGGCGGCAGTCACGCAGTGAGTGGGAGATCTCAGCGGAGCAGTCTCGGCAATGGGCCCGCCCTCCCCCGGCGTGGACGCATGGCAGAAGCCTCAGAGTCCAGTTCGGCCTGCTCGCTCTTCTCAACGGCCTGCTGGCCGTGGCCATATACTCTCCTCACCGCCCCGTCCGTCACCACCACCCCCCTCGACGATGCCCAAGCCCACCCTCATCCAGTCCATCCTCAACAGACCCTCCCAGTCATACCACCACCCCACACAGCGCGAATACCACTCCACCCGTGGTGAACTCTTTAGACTAGCCCACGCCACCACAAAAATCATCCCCGGCCAGTATGACGACTCTGGCCTGGACACCTCGACCCCGGGAGACTCAGACACCGAGACCTACCACTCGTCAGCCACCTTCGATCGCTCGTCCCAGCGGCCATCTTCAAAGTCGCGGGCTCCCTCCAGCCATTCCGGTTCAGATCTCTCTCAGTCCCAGCGGACAACCGAGGTGAGTACTTATTCTACTTCCTTCCGCCTGGGGATTCCCGGTTATTTTTGGCCGACGGGACTTATCGGTATACCGCACGGGGACAGCCCAAACGCAACCCCGCCCATTCTATCGCATCAACATCCTCCTTCGTATCAGTCAAGAATCCGGACGACAACCGCTCCCACACTCGCAAGTCCTCTTCTAACGCCCCTTCCTATCAGTCTCGCTCCAGCTCAAGTCGCGATCCCTCCACCAAGGGGAATGAGGGAGACGTCGAGGAGAGCACCGACGAGGACGAGGAAGGCACAGACATCTTCTATACCCCCCGCACCTCCCTTGCTTCATCCTCGGCCTTATCGCGAGTATCCTTGTCCGCCGTCGCTATGCTCGAGACTCCAGTGCTTGCGTCCTCTCTACTACCTCTCCATTCCAAGTCAAAGCTTGTCTCCCAGCCGACTGCGCCCAATGACGACACTCCACCGGTCTCGCGAACGCCGTCGGGCTCGTCATTGTCATCCGTGGCATCATCGACGAGCGGCGGTGACGACTCTCCCTCGCTATTCTCGGACCCCTCGCGCGGCACGTCCACACGGCCCACGACTGCGGGCAGCTCTGAGCGTGGGGCCAAGTACGCCGCGAGCTCTGTGGAGACCATAACTATCGCCTCGTCCATCTCGCGCTCCCGCACGCTGTCTGCAGGAGCCAAATCCGCCGGCTCGACGTCCTCCGCGCGCTCGGGCGCGAGCACCATCCGCAAACACCGCGAAGAGGCCGGCAAGCTGACGTACACGGATGAGGACTGGGCCAAGGACATCCGGTGGCTCACGCCGCCGAAGATGCCGGCTGCGTCCAACGGCGGCCGCCGCACCGCGAGGACGCTCCCTCCCGACCTTCCTAGCCTCGAGAATGACCTGTCTGGCAGACGGAGACCCGGACATCCAAATCCGCGGGCGAAAGGTGACCGGCGGAGTAAACGTTCACGCCATTCGCGCGGGCGGATGTCCGCATTGTGGGAAGAGGACGAAAGCGAGGACGGCAGTACGGACTTCACCAGCTCAGAGCCGAGTCGCTCAACCACGCCTATACCGGAAACCCCGCCGCATTCCATCCCTTCTTCCCCCCTCGCGAAAATAACGACCCTCCCTCTGACCGCGGAACCCCAAGAAGAGAACGCGCCCTCTGAGTCCACACATTCCGAGAGCACGCCAGACGCACGTTTGGAGAGGTATGCACGAGGGAACCGGCGAACGTATTCCACGACATCGTCTCTCTTCCGCCCTAATGGGTCGTCGAATGCGCATCTACCAACATACCCGCTTCCAAATCCTGTCCCTTCATCGCCGGCTACCCCCACCCCGAATGGCTATACAGGCCTCACCCTCCCTCATGCCGGATATTCGAACGCCAAAGGCAAACAGACCGCAGAAGGCCACGTCGATCTCGTCCGCGCAGGTGTTGCGCAGAGCAGCATGGCAACGATCGAAGTCATCCGCGGTGTCGCAACAGCGATCTCGAACGGCGCACCACTTTCAGCGAACAACTCTCCTTCGAAACCCCGTCGAACACTGTCCTTCTCTCTCGGCCGCTCGTTTACCTTGAGCTTCAAAGGCAAGAAGCGCGAGAGCGCAACGCCCGTGCATCTGCGCGGAGGGCTCCCCCTGCCCGTCGCGTTCACCGCGCACGTTGCACCGCCGTCTTTTGTCCCCGAGTCGCACGTGCTCGTCCAAGTGCATGCGGTTGGCCTCGATACCCTCGATTCTCTGATCGTGCACGACAAGGCGGGTTTGAACGGTAATGGTGGCGGGCTGACGGGCGGGAAGGGAATCGGAGGCGGGAAGGCCGGCTTCATCCCAGGACGGAGTTTCGCAGGGAAGGTCATCGAGTGCGGCTGGGCGGTGCGCGAGGAGGTGTGTAGGCGCGGCGAGTGGGTCGTGGGGCTCTTGGACGTGAAGAAGGTGCGTTACCGATACTTGTATAAACCCCCTTCCCAATGCGAGCGCAGGCTTGGGAATCTGCCCTGGAATGCGCGTGAACTTATGACCCTGCTCTGCTTCTAGTGTGGCGGGCTCGCCGAGTTCATCCTTGTCGAGCGACATCGCGTCCATCGCGCGCCGCAACCGCGTCCGCGTACCCCAGCACCACTCTTCCAACCACGAAAGCGGACTCACCTCCGCAGCGCATCCCTCCCGGTAAAGGGCCAATCGTATACATCCTCGCCTCTTGCCCCTCCCGCGCTCACCGTCGAGGAGCTTGCGTTGTTGCCACTATGTGGCGTCCCGGCACATCGTGCAATCCGCACCTTTGCTGACGTCCTCACTCCGCCACTAGGCACGAAATCCTCTGATCCGCCAAATGCATCGGACAAGCGTGCCTTGATCCTCAGGGGACACGATGGCGCAGGCGCGCTCGCGGTGCAAATGCTGCACAAGCGTGGTATCCGCGTCGCTGTGCAGATCCCTGAATCTGCGATGGTGGATGACGAACCCTCAGCAGCAGAAGACTCGACCCCACCGCAGATCGCGAATGGGAACGCGAATGGGCACGGGCGCAAACTCTCGCTCGACCTCGTGCGCCCGTCACCTTCGAAGTCCGACAAGGACAAGGACAACGGCAAGGGCAAGGCGAAGGAGAGCCAGAAGCCGAAGCAGACCAAGCAGGCGCGGACGGAGGCCCGTTTACGTGCGTGGGGCGTCGAAGACATCTTCGTCGGGGAGCCGCTGGACGTTCTCCGGCAACTCGCAGAGGACGGCCAGTCGTTCGACATGGTTCTCGACACCGTCGGAGGCGCTGCGGTCTGGGAAGCCGGCCAGCGGCTGCTGACGGCAGACTGGACCGCGGCGGCCTCGCGCTCG
>VJXU01001463.1:0-23901 GCA_008694245.1 Ganoderma sp. BRIUMSc
GGGGGAAGGTCCTCGAAGTACTGGAGGACGGGCTCGCCGGTGAGGCGCTGCCACTCCAGGAGCGCGGCGGAGGGCTTGGAGGAGCGGACGAGGAGCGTGCCGGCGCCGAAGGTGGGGATGACGCCGAGCTGGCCCTCCTGGTCGGTGACGAGCCAGATCCAGCCCGAGGAGAACATGCCGAGGACGGAGGCGCTGAAGTTGGACTTGAAGTGCGCGAGGGAGCCGTAGTCGAACATGATACGGCGGATGAGGGAGGGGGAGCTGGAAGTCGTCGCCTGGAGGGCGGCTTCGTGCGACGACGCGTCCGCTGGGGGAGGTTTCTACGGGGACGAAAAGGCCAGGTCAGCTTGAAGTACTGGGGGTATGAAGAGAGTATACGAGGCACGCACGAGGTTCTCAAGGAAGAACGAGTTGTTCAAAGCTTCTGACGCATAGTTGAACTCCAAGACTTTCTCGGGATCTCGCGCAGAGTCGATAATGGTCTGAACGATGGTCTTGTTCTCCAGTGCGGTCCCTAGAGAATGCCAGCAGTGTGTTCAGCAGCCGGTCGTTACATTTCCAGGAGACGAACCGACGCACCTCGAACCTGATCGTTAAGTCTATCCAAAAGACCCTGCTGATAGTCCTCCGCAAGCATTTTTAATGAATGCGGCGGAAGGAACAACCCCAAGCCCTCCTCAATTGGATACGATAGTTCTCTTCGCTGGTGCAGCGCTCTCGACTGGGCGCGACATGAACGAGAAGCAGCACACGCCGCCCGCGAGGTGCTGGCCGCAAGACGAAGACCGAAGCTGGACATTGTACCGCGTCGTGGAAGACGGAGTGGACGGGGGTCGGGACGGGGCCGGGAGCACGCGAGACACGAGACACAGCGAAGAGAGGTGACCACCGCTGTGGGCGCTTCTCCAGACTTTTTGGACGCTCGACGGGCGCTTCAACGGCCGAGGCGTAACCTGCCGCTTCCGGAAGCACGGACACGACTGCGCTGCTGCTATACTTGCCTCAGGCTCTCCACGTCGACACCATTACACTGCACACATCCGTCTTCCCGAAACACACACTCCTTCATGCCTGCCACCAAAAACGCACAGCCGGCCAAGACGGCTAGCTCGTCGCCGCTCCTGAGTCTGTGGAAGGCCTACAACGAGACAACCTCAACGCGGCTCAAGACCATCGACTCGTTCCTGGTCTTTCTTATGCTTTCTGGCGTCATCCAATTCCTCTACTGCATCCTCATCTCCAACTTCCCCTTCAACGCGTTCTTGGCAGGGTGCGTTTGAATGTGGTCTCGTACTGTCTGCCTTTACTCATCTTCTGCATACAGTTTCGCAAGTTGCGTAGGACAATTCGTCCTGACAGCCTCCCTCCGCGCACAGGTCAACCCGGCCAACCGGAACGAGTTCAAGGAGGTTTCCCCAGAACGGTACGTTGCCGATGCCCACGAACGTGAGCGGGATGCTAACGTTGCTCTGTCAACCACAGAGCCTTTGCGGATTTCGCATTGGGCTCGATCGTACTACACTTCTTCGTGTATAACTTCCTCGGGTGACTGCGCGTTGCCGCACCGATGGCGCGTGAGAGAGGTCGTGCTGGGTCGTGGACGGTGCGATTGTACGTGTACATGGGTGATATGTGTAGCCCAGAGCTATAAATATTCCATTATCATCATCCGAGGAGCGGTCAAAACTGGCACAAAGGAGTGGGGGACAGCGTATGTGAAAGCACAGAAGAAGTAGCTGTATAGGGGGCGTCGATGAGCACGAAGACGAGCGAAGACAAAGGGCAACGCACGGTAAAGTCTCATGCGGTGTTGCATTCAGTACCGCAGCTCATCTCCTCTCGAACGAAGAAGACCGCTACACGGGCACAAGAGGTTCAGGAGCAACGCAGGTGATAGAGAAACGGAGTACACGTACGCCGCATATTACCACCACAAAGTCAAAGAGGTATTCGCCTGCAGCGTCATGAAATGCAATAAGAATGCGACAGCAATACAGAGCAAGGATGCATACCAAACTCGAGGTAGGAACGGAGGAGCTCTGTAAGAAACACATTGATCAGCCCGGTCAGAGAGGAGCCGAAAACGACAGGATACTCACGACGAACGTCCTTGTTGGGTACATCAGACAGCTTCGGCCTATTGAATGACCACCACCCTGTCACCCCCTATGCAAGACACACAAGTGTCCGAAGCCGACTCACGTTAATCCCGTTGTCCGCTTGATTCCCGCGAGGAAGGCACTCAAAAGTGCTGCGTCAATTCCGAGATGGATGAGAGTGCCCAGCATTTTCAGTTGCGAAGGATGTTGACGACAAAAAAAGCAACTGGATGAGAGGCAAGGCCGGACAGAAGACGATGTGGTTGTTGTGAGGACGTTGAACGCGGCGAGTGGCTGTCGCCACCACCCGGCAGGCGACCCCATTCCGATTCGCTTCGGGCCGGCCACCACGTGGCGTTGTTTATTTCTAAAGCTTTTGCCAAACAACCGCTGCCGCTCTGAACTTGGCAATTACTTAACTCCTCGTTGGATGCTTGAGAAGTTTTGGTCGTCTTAATCGAAATTTGGATGAAAAGACCCTAAGGACGAAGCATACGACTCAGGAATGTGTCAATGGAACGTTGCCGGTTCAATAATTGACGTAACTGCGACTCCGCGGAGTATAGAATTCGCAGTGAACAAGGTGACGATTAAAGGGCAGCGGTAACGGTTCTCGTGAGGGGGCGAGGAAGGGTCGAAACTGTCTGAAATTTCGAAGGTCGTCTAAGCCCACCAGGGAATATTGGGACCTTGCGGTTGCGGCGAAAGGCGTGCTTAGCGTCCGCGGTACCTTTCTGGCCTGCCATTTCCTGACAATTTCCCCTTTGTGGAAACACCTCCGCCCGTCGTTTCTGGTCTTCGGAAACTCAGTAAAAACGGCAAGTTTTCGCAACCGGGAAACTCCCGAGAAACTTGAAAATTCCGTCCTCGTTTCCTGACCGTTTCCCGGATCCCGACACATCCTTTGGACAGAGTAAGATGCGGCAACGGCATGCACGACATGCTTGAAGGGGATTCAACGACTCACCAGATGCCACATGCCTGCCCAACACTATCCGAATTTCCGATGTCTACAGGCATACTGAGGATGCTGGAGTGTGGTGGATGGCTGCAATAGATAACTTCTACAGTGCTCTTATCTCGGCAGAGGGTGACCGGGGTCCTCATTTCTACTCACTGGAGGTTGTTGCGCAGCGCGCTGGACGCCGCCTGCTATCCACTTCTCCCTTCCTACTCGCTTTGTCATTCTGCGTGACGGCTCAACCAGCTTTCGATGTTGAGGATTACTTCAATAGCTTGGCTCAGCCAGATCCGGTTGAAGTTGTCTGGCAGGATCGCCAAGAATACCTAGCGTCCAGAGGGTATATGCTGCGAGCTCGTTGCAGGCCCGGATGGATCGCCTCTTGGAAACTGGACCCGAGCATGCAAACACCATACTTCGCCGATGACTTCCAACGTTCAAATGTGAGCGCAGCAACAGTGAGCTTCTGGCTTCAAGTTCACTGAGCTTGAGACAGATGTTCCGACCTACACTCATGGATGCAACGAGGCTGTCGGACGGCAAGCTCGTCTTGTTGAAGTACCTGTCTACTGATTCACAGGAATTGAGGATCGCTACACACCTTTCCTCTCCGGAGATGCGGAAGGACCCTCGCAACCGCTGTGTACCCGTGTTGGATACCTTTCCTGACAGAGACGACCCTGACCATTCTTACATCGTCATGCCGTTCCTGCGTTACGTGGACCATCCCCCATTCGAATCTGTCGAAACCATGCTTGATTGTGGCGAACAACTTCTGGAAGTACGCATGTTGTTCTTATCTCAAATGGACGGCTACAGATGATTCCTCAGGGCCTGGTTTTCCTACACGAGCAAGGGATTGCGCACAGGTACGATGCCCACCGTTTTGCGCCACATGTCTTTCCTCACCGGCATCAAGGGACTGTGCATACAAGAATGTTATGATGGACGCCATAGCTATGTACCCTCAAGGCTTCCATCCCCTTCTCGAGAGACGCCTACCACACGACCTACGACAAGATGCACCAGTGTTATCTCGTAGTCAGGTATCCGTGACATATTACTTCATCGATTTCGGGATTTCGTCTTGGTTTCACCCGAACGAACGCGAAAGACTGGTTCTTGGTGCCTCTGGGCTTGACAGAGACGCCCCGGAGCTGTCGAACAAGGTACCTTATGACCCTTTCAAGCTGGACATATTTGTTCTTGGAAACATGTTCCGCGAAGTCTTCACCTCTGTGGGTCCAACGTCCTTCGGTATCGTTTTCGAGCTGACCGCCCCACTAGCAACATAACAACCTTGAATTCATGACGCCGTTACTGTCCCAAATGACTAATGACGACCCTGCTCTGCGCCCAACAGCAGAGGATGCACTTCAACGCTGGAGAGTGCTACGACACAATATATGGGGTATCCAGCGCCTTTGGCGACCCCGCCGACGCGACGAAAACGCCATCGTTCAGGCCGTTTCTGATGTTTTCTCCTTAGTGAGTCTCTGTGCTCCTCTACATGATGATCCATAACACGTCAGCCCTTCAGGTCTCTGTTCTGAGTGCATCTATCAGCGGCAGTTCTGGTCGCCACTGAGGCCCCCTCCATCGGCTAGAACCCGCTGCCACGTTACTCGTTCTATATCCAGGCCTGTATGTGTAGTATGCGGTGTAACAGTAGTCGACAGTCATTCTCGCCCGTCGTTCACCACGACGCCTCGGTGCGCCGCGGCATCTCGAGCCCATCCTGTTCGGGCAATATCCCAGCCCCAGGGCTACGGTCATCTCGCACATCCCCCTGCACTGAGCTGCCATTGCGGCCTCCCCCAGCAACGGCGCGAGCGTGCATCGCGAGTCATCCGGGTCCTGGTAATGTGCGCGCATCGGAGGTTGCAACATAGAGCAATAAACGCGTATTACTCGTAGCAACTTCGTCTTCCACCAGCTGTAGCTAGACTTTCGCCCGCTAGAAGTTGTGAATCCCCGCGGCCAATGAAGCGTTTGCCGGCAACCTTGGATGACATATAAGAAGAAGCATGTACACGATATGTACTACTTACACGTGAGAATGTGTCGCCTGTGCCTCGAAAATGAGCTGTATCCAGCAGGCATCCAGAGACACAGGTGTACCGTATCGTGCAAATCATCACCACGAAATCCGGGTCGGATACTACAACGATTGCGGAGAGTTTTCTTCGGCCACATCCGCGATAACGAGAAATAGCAATCCGTACGCGTTCGAGAGGGGGAGAGGGACGACATACACTTGAACACTTTTGAGACGAAGGGAGAGCTACAGAAAAGCTATCCCGCCTTCAGTTATTGCCGCATCACAGCACAAGAGGGTATGTAATGTGACGAGTAGACGGATGCCAACTGAATTGGAATTACCCCGATATTCGTCACCAGTGCCCTCAGCATCTTCATTTGCGCACACGGGCATGATTCCTGAGGCGGAGTCCCTCAAGTCCGGTCGAACTGTCGAAACCGGGTTGCGATCTTTGGGCCATGGCAAGTTGCAAATGAGCGAGGCGTGCCAGAGCTGGAACCACAACCTTGGAAAGGAATGTGAATGAGAGTCAACCTGGTCGCCGATGACCGCTTATGAAAATGAAGATTGATTATTCACATCTTGAAGACGGAAGATGAGAGAGAGAAAACGCGCTGCTAAGGGAATCCATGACCGCTGAAGCTGAAAGCATTTAGACGGTGGAGAAGGTCAACCTAAAGCAGTTTGAGCCGAATGAACGGTTGGACGAGGCCGCGGAGTTCAATGCCGGCGGCACACGAATGCCTGGGACCCGGCCACTCTCCCGGTTTTAGGCTTCTCCATATTCTCCGTTCAGCGATTAGAAAGGAAGAATCTGAACCCCCTAGGCCACAAGTTGTCCTCCGCGCCCCACATCCGCCTTCTACGGCACATATAGCTTATATGATTGTATGTTGCATGATTCGGGCTAAAAACCCCTAACTCGGAAAAGAACTGACTGCAACCTCGCGCCCACCAAGCTCTAGGTTCGCGTGACGTTGCAGGCCCACAAATTCCGCCAAAGACTCCGAGGTGTCTTGTGTACATCCATGGCCAGCCCCACCCACAGTTGTACATGAATCGACGAGACCGACATAACCCCAACGGCCGGGGTCTCACCGACTTAGACCGACTTACATAGTACAACGAAGTCACGCTGAAGCGCCGTGGCCCAACGAACAGCAAAGCGTTTCAAAGATCAAGGACTCACCTTTTGTGAATCCATCCGCCATGACCGGCGATGGCAGGGACTCCCATGGCCAGAGATGAGGCCTGAGGGAGGGCGGGTGGTGCTATAAACCCAAGGTATGTTATTCTTTTCAATCGTTTCTCCACATGTGCCACGCTGTCGTGATTGGATGCGAGATCTGGCCCAAACACAGCGCTGATGCGGCCGTAGAACAGTATCGTTCACGGACATGCACGCATATATTCCTGGAGAATTCCAGGTGTCCGAGGCTGGTAAACACGCAAGAACGACAATTTAGTTGTTCGACATGTGGGGGAAGACGGACGCGGCAGACCCTCGGTGCTGCTGCGCCTGTGTTCCTTCAGCCCCGTGATGCGTCACGCGTCACGTGTGATCTGCGGTGACGCGGCTTCAGTTGCGGTGCAGCAAGAGAGGCGTCATCGCCAACTGTGATCAGTCGCAGGTATCAACGGGAGCCGTAGTCGTTCGAGGTTTGCGCTATCATACGCGGGAGGAGCTTCATGGGAATGCTCGTGTAGGGCCGCCGATACAAGGACTGAGGGAAGCTCATTCGAGGAGGTTTTTGAAAGCATCCTCCCCTTATTGTCAGATAGAAGGATTGCCATGATGAGACAAGCATGACTTACCCTCTTGTTGTAACCTTAGCGACAGTGTCTCCTCAAGATAGGCCCATGGCGTTGAGTTCGTTGTCGTCCTGAACGTCCGAACAGCACATTCCGATACGAGAAGCCACGAAAGTTTGCAAATTTTCCGCTTCTACTAGCGGTGGGGCGAAAAGAAGCAGAGCGGGGGGAGGGGGAGGGGGCGTGAGCCATGGTGACGGGGACGGAGAGGCCGAGGCGAGGACACAAGAGGTACGTTCGACACTAAATGTAGCTAATCGTTTACATAGGGCCAGAGCGGAGGACAGCGACGTGCCGCGTTCCCTGTCAACCTTCCTCAATCGTCCTCTAACACGGGCGGCCCATCGCGCATGCAATTTTCCACCTTTTTTCGCCGCCGGCAGCGCTTCCATTTCCCCGAGACCCTTTAAAAATTGTCCTATTCAATCCACCCACCCTCGCAATCTCGTCGCCTCTCTGTTACCCACCCTCCCCGGGTTGTCCCCTCATCTCGCTGCGGCGGGAGCCCGTGCCTACTCCGTCCAACTTGTCTAGGCGGCCACCCCAGCTCGCTATATCTATGCGCTTCGACGCGCATTACCCCTCGTTCACCTCAGTTATGGCCAGCCTGGACCCCTCACTCCGCCTCCCCACATACCGGTCGTCGTATACCGCTAGGTTCCACCCTTACCCTCGAGGTGGCCCCCGACGAACGGAGGATATGCCCACGGTGAGTTTCCCGCTACCTCTTGCAGCGTTCTATGAAGGCGATCCCCCCATCGTAGGACGGGCACCCGGCCCACGCCGGAGGACCACCATCATCGAACTCTGAGCCGCCACAGCCGCGAATCGTTCGTGTCTTCTGTCGCTTGTGGATGCCTGTGTGGTCGAGTGCTGAATCTCCCGCCTGTCACCCCATCTTTCTCTTCCCCACACTGCATTTACAGCGCCCGACTACTGGGCGCTTTGCCGCATTGTCAGACAACGCCGACGTCGAGAGTTTTGAGCTAGACCTGCCCGTCGTCGGGGTCGACTACGACGAGGAGGAGCTCCGAGCTGCGGGGATCCAGACGGGGCTCAGCCGGAGCAAGCTCCCTTCGCTCCTCAGCGTGAGTGCTGCAGCCTTCGAGACTGTGTACTGAAGGTTTGTGCGGGAGGGCTGATGATGCATGGGGATGTGACAGGATCTGCTCGGCGCGCTCCGTCGTGCGTTCTTGCGGCCGACACTGGCAAGGCTGGGTGGCTTCAAATTGGGCGTCCAAGTGCTCAAGTGAGCAAGCCATTCCTGCAAGGACGTCTGGCGGACGTTCCAGCGAACGTCCGGCACGGCAGCCAGGCTAACCACACGATCTCTTGAAAAGCTTCTTCCACATTGGTTCTTGGACTGCTCTCGTTGCTTGCTCTCCTGTCTTGTAACCTGCTATCCGCACGTACGCATTGCTCTGCACATCTGTATATAAGTACACCGTGAAACATGTAGCATAGGATCTTGGGTTCAGATCGCTTCCGCGCTGATTATTATGTAGATATTCCCTTTCGTTGATACCCGCTGTATTTACACTCGTCGCTGTCAAGCTTTTGCTTCTAAACACAGACGCGTATATTGGATGTATTGAGACAATGGTGGGTTGACCCCCATGGACAGTATCAATTGGGCGAGGCCTACAAAAGTATGGCAGATGGCTAATGGTGAACGAAGTCAATCCAGACGGCAGAGATGCACCTGGATAGGAACTTTGCCTGCTGGCGGGTGTCTAATCGCATCCGGAGAGGGAAGGACAAGGTGTTACACAAGTCTGGTAAGTGGTTATGCCTGATAAAATCGGTTCATTGTGTCGTGTCGCACCCGAATGGTAAGGACAGTTAAGCCAACCCAAGCACTAACAACTTCGCAACTTCCTGAGCGCTGTGTGCCCAGGGAACCCGCCTAGGAGCCTCCAGAAGCCCCGGACCTTCGGGGAAGCTGTCTGGGGCGACCTTTGACGCTTATGGGGGGTATCAGGAAAGCTCAGGGTTTCTTTAGGAAATTACGCTTTTGCTTTCGTTGATGCAGGTGATTGACCTGACCTGGACAAAGATGCGCTTCCGAATTCGTGGACAAGTGGCTCACCTACACAATCCCAACCACCATCTACTGCCTTGAAGCTGCCCTTCGATACTGCCCTCGGCTTTTATTCCACGTTCCGTCCAGAAGCAAGCTGAAACTCGAACGCATGAGTGGGTGACTCCCAGGCAGAGGGATAGAGTTGCGGTGGGAGAGCAAGGTGCGTGCTTCGCCTGTCGTCGAGCCGTTCAGAGGCAAGAAACTTTCGAAGAGGAACGATTGAGCGAGTAGCATCCGTGGGGTGTCTGTGCGACGGTGAGATCGACAGAGGGGGGATGGGGCGGCGTCGGATGCCAACCATCGGCCATGACAGCTGCAAGTTGCAGCGATTGAGGTGGTTGTCGGGGGATGGATAGAATTCGGGCCTGATGACGATTGACCGTGGGCCCCAAGGTGTCCGTGGCCAAAGAGCACGGCCAGCCGACGTAGCGGGATAGGAGGAAGGCAGAGCAGAAGATGAATGTGGCTGGATGCATTGTGGCTCTGAAAGGGAGCTGGCAGTCGGGCCGTCGGCGAGGGTTGCAGTCAGGCGCGGAGTTGCAACTCCCCGATCGAGTCCCAGTCATCCGGTCGGCATGCACGTCCACTCCGCTTTGTCCTCGTCGATGCTCTTGGTCTCCTCCTGGTTCCTGTCTTCCTGTCTTGTTTTTGTCCTACTCTGTGTCTCCGGTGGTCGGCGTAGTCATCCCTCGGTCACACTCTCGAGAACCTGCAAAGTTTACGGTTCGATCTCCCTCGCAGCGCTCTGGCATGCTCAGTCGTGGTGGCGCTACGACGACATGTAGCTCTCGGGTCTCAGCTTCTAGCGTCAGCACTATACTCGACTGCGTGGCCGTGTGAGGTGCAACATGGACACCTCCAAGACCAGATCGATTGGCCATTCTCGCAAATGGACCAATCGTCCTGCCCTTGGGAGAAGTCCTGTGCAGCGTCAACGCCAAATGAACACACTGCTCATGCTCACATACGGATTTTGTCGCCATCACTATGACGCGAAACCTCCCGCTTCTGCGGAGGCGTCGACGATTAATATCGCGACAATTAGTCTCAGGTGCGTCTGCCGTCGTCGTTGTTGCCTTTTCTATCCCATCGAACGGTGCTTCACGCCGCTATTCTTGTGGCGGGACTGATGCGCTGCTGTCGTCCTTGGTGGCACTCCCCGTCTTGCTCTCTTGCTGTTGCAAATGAAGGCTTGGTGCATTGTCAGGCCTTGATATGCACGCTTTGAAGCAGACATCTTGGGCTGGATGGTTCGTTCGATCAGACCTGCACACAGAACTTATTGGGACAAGATTTTGGGATGGTGGAGGATGTCAACAAGCACTCACCAGCCATCAATGCTTTGACATCCATAAGCGCTCGTGACTGCGTCACACGTGATGTGACCACTATTTGGCCTCTTGGCGGGACACAATAGGACCTCGGAGCACTTGGTCTAGCTTGGACTTCAGGTCTATGCTGTCCACTGTTGGGAGGAGCATTAAATACGATGTCTTGCTACTGCCGTCCAAGGTCACCGCGTGGTATGAGAGCGCCAGCAAGCTCCAGCGTCCACGTCGATAGACCCAACCTTGGACGGCGATGTAATTCTCGTCAGGCTAAGGGACGGGTAGCAAGAACCCTTCCAGTCGAGGCATTGGTCTCGCATGGAGGCATTGCAGTCTACGTGCATTCGAAACCAACACGGTGAAGTTTTGGATACACGTACGCTACAAGCTGGCACGGCCGTCGGCCCCCAACCCTGGCATCTTGATTCTGGCAGGCTGCCCCCCACGGTCGTTTTCGCGGGGTGCTGACCTTTTGGTGTACAGATGCATCGTCGAGTGATTGCGGCTTAATGCCGATGTTCTAAATGATCGAGGTTCTAGGGCAATGACAGAGGTTGGGGCAGTCGACGTGGGTAGTTTCGCGTGGCGAGGCACGAGGACAAGATCGCAGGGTGCTGATTGCGGGTGCTCGCGCGCCACTTCCTGTGGGCATCAGGCAGCCCGTACAGCGGTACGCGTTCAGGGCCGTGGCTTCGTTTACATACCTGCCCGCCTTCTTGGTCCCGCCTACTTAAAGGGTTCGGGTCCGTCCGCCTCCTCGGTGTCCAACTCTCCTTCTACCCCCACTTACGCTCGTTTTCGCCGTCCGTTACGCCCCCATTCTTTTCCCCTCCCTCATTTCGATATTGTTCCTTGCTTGGAAGCCATTGCCTGTCCTATAGTCGGGCAGAATATATGCGCCTCGTTGGCTTCCCACTTCCATCGGTCATGACTTCATCCAACCTGCTTCCCTCCGACACTTCTCGCCTCCCCTCATATCGGTCGACCCATGTCAGCCGGTTCCATCCCTACCCAAGGGGCGGCCCTCGACGCCACGAAGACGCTCTTATGGTACGCCGATCCGACCGCATCCCATCCCAAGTTTTGAAGCTGACGCGCATGGCCCTCGACCGGCTCGAACAGCAAACGGTCGACTACAGAACCGCAGATCACGTCACAGGACTGCCCACGATACCAGAAGAGCCAGAACCCGAGCCCGTCCGCCTTGTGAGTACCACATCCTCCGCCCTGTCCTCCCCGATCCACCCTGACGCGTCCTCCATCCCGCGTTGCTGACACAGCGTCCTCTCGTCGTTTGCCAGGAGGTGCCAGACGGTGACGTGTCTTCCCTCGAGCTTGACTGTCCGGTGGTGGGCGACGTGAGCCTCTTCGAGCGGCAGCAGGGCGTTAGGGCGGAGGATGACGTCGGAGAAAAAGTCAAGGTGGCCGTCGCGGTGAGTCCCCCTTACAGGCGTTTTTGCTGCGCGCATGAGCCCTTGGAGCTGATCGGCTGCGTCGCAGCACCTGCTCGTGGCAATGCGTCGCCGATCCCTTGCGATGTTGGCGGTCGCGAGCTTCCTGAAGGGCGAACGCCGGATGAAGTGAGTGTTGTGTGCTGTGCTGTGTGCTGTGCTGTGTTGTACCCTCGACGCCTGTCTTGCGGTTGCGTGGCTCCTTCTTATCTGCTTGCTTTGCTGCTCCCGCATTCCCGCGTTATCTCCGTGACCCCAGCTGTTCCTCCGTTGCTAAGCTGACCTCTGTCTCAAGCTCTGATCGCCTTCGCTGCTGAAACTGCTCTTCCTCCTGCTATCGAATAGAGTGTATATACAAACTGCTGCTTCTTGTCTCCTCTCCAGCCGACTTTCCTCAAAACGGCCGTCGGCTATAGCTAGTTACTTCACATAGGTCATCCAAACAGAATCCCACTTGTACAGTACATATCTCGTCCGCGGTCTCTGACAGTAGCATTCAATATCTCGTAGTAGTTCTTTCGTGCATATATCACTTGCGCTAGTACCGTTGTATCATAGATTGAGTTCATTTACCAACCAAAATCAAAGAGTGGCTTAGACACCTCGTGGGCATGGAACTGGTTACAACAATCCAGCGGCCTATCTGTATGCTGCCACACCTATACTTATACTCCGCCGCCAGTCTAGGTTTATACGGACCACTCAGTCGATGATCTTACGTGCCTTCGTTCAGGCTGCACCTCTCTTGATTGCGGACAGGCACACACACTACAAGCATTCAGCTCAGAGGACAATGAAACAAGCCATAAAACATTCACAAAAACACTAAAAGTGACTTAACAGAACTTAATGGGGCATACTGATCAATAGAGAGTAAGCATAATCGAGCCATAGGCGGAATGCGACGCGCAGCACGGCGTGCTGGGTCGTGCACGAGTGCAGCAAGGATCATCGGTACGAGAGCGGCGAGATCGACGTGAAGGACATCGGGAAGTCTGAGGACGGAGGACTGAATGTCGAGGATAGCCCTGCAAAAAGCCAACGTCAGGGTCTCAAGGTCGACAGGATGATCTGTATGTATCTGCTGCGTCCTAAAGGCTACTTTCATCAACAGGGGATGACGGGGGGTCATATCTGAGTAAATCAACAGTGACGGGGTGGTGGCGGGGGAGGGTGGAGATATAGAACAACGAGGGGTGTAGGAATGCCGGGTCACAAAGAAGTGAAACGATATAGTACAAAGCCCCCATTCACAGTCACAGCTGCGTGCTACGCACTGGGGGGGGCGAGCAACGCGAGGAGGACGACAGCGAGGGGCGGAAGTCGAAGGAGCCACAGGCTCTGGGGAGTGAGGGTCGTACGTACATAAAACAGGGAAACGGAACTGAACGCAAGGAGATGGTAGAAGCACAAGGATGAGGGGAACTTCGCCGTATCTGAGACGGGATGTACAATCGAGTCCGTGCGGTGGCGTGGTGTGCGGGATGGGGGGATGGATGTGGACGACGAAGTAAATCGGAGCGTTCAGTCCGTGGGGGGCTGGGGGTAGGGCATCATAGGGATACGGGGGAATATGGCACACAGCGAGACAAAGCGAATTCAAGTCCATGACATGCGGCACGTGGAGTGCATATGCGGCGGTATGAGACAGAACGAAGCGCTATGAAGCCCCGAGTGAACGTAAGTAATTGATGCAAATCTAGGCAGATAGGTCACGTACCCAATAACTTAGATATCCAACACCCCCATTTGCGACTTCTTAACTTGAACACCGCCTGTAGGGCGACCTCTCCTTCTCTCCTCTTCCATGCGGAGCCTCAACCTCTCGAGCTGCTTCTCCTTCGGGACGTAAGTCCGCTCTTTGGGCGCCTCTGCCTTCCTCGTGGGAGGTATAATCGCATTCACGAACGTAGAGTCGGTACGTGAATGGTCAGCTGCACTGGTGGTAGTGGGTGCCGGTCGAGTCGAGTCGTCGCATCCGTCACCCGAGCGCGAGGACCACAACATCGACGGCACAAAGTTTGTAAGCGTCTGGAACGACAGCCGTGCAGAAAACGTGGGCGACATGAGCGAAGGCAGTGATGGTGAAAAGGGGGCGGGAGCGGACGACGTGGACGGGGGAGAACTAAGCTGGGGTTGGATGGAGGCATACGAGGTTTTCATATCCGGAGCCGTGGAAGCGGGGCGGGGCGTAACTGAGGGTGACCTAGAAGCCGTGCCGGCTGTAAACAGCAGAACGCACGGGCGAATTAGACACACACATACTAGAGAAAGGAGGGCTGTATGGAAGCCTACTGGAAGCTGGAGAGGTCATAATGGGGATGGCACTGGGCTTCGGTGAAGCGGGAACGCGTGGGGGCTGCGGGATGAAAGACGCTGCCTTAGGCAGTTTGGATGGCGTGGAGGGCGAGCCGCGAGGCTGCGGGATGAAGGTGGGGACCGTCGCAGAGCGCTTCAGCGGAGGCGTTGAGTATGATGTCGGGGACATCGAGGCGCGGCGAGGAACTGGTGCTACAATTTTCGGAGGAGTGGACGACGAGACGGGAAGAGGAAGCATGGACGGCGAAGGTGACCGCAGACGCGGAATGGCCGACGGTAGCGTGCTGCTGCGCTGGAGCTTCAGCTGAGGGAACGTGAAGCTAGCGTCTTCCTCTAGGTCGTCGACGGGCTCGAAGATGTTGTCCGACTTATTGGCGAACTGGAACGTGGGAGACGTGGGGGAGGTGAGGGAAAGGTCCGAGGTACTGGTGCTCGTGTCGGCGTCGGAATCCAAGAAATACTCGGGAGGCGGGTTGAACGTGAACTTGATCCCGCCCTCGTCAACCTCCCCAACAAACTCTTCGTCAATGTCGTAATCATCATATTGCTGAGCCTCGTCCGCTTCTTCCTCGTCTTCCTCTTCATCCTCCTCGACGACGATATCGAGAGAGTGCCGCGACGCATCGACCTCGGGCGACACAACGATGCTTCCAACGTCCGACGGAAGCACGAACGGAGGGAGGTCATCGTCATCCTCGACAAGCGCCTGTGCGAAGATGTTCTTGTTGCTCTCGATCGAGTGCAGCTTCGAGTCCATCGGAGGTGAGTTGTCAACATCCTCCAAGCATCCGAAGAAGTGGTCGATCTCCTCGAACGGGCGCTCCACAGCAGGCATCACGGTCGGGCCGGATGGGAACGTCCACGCCTTCGAAAGCGACGCATGGCGCGTGTGCGAAGGAGCTGGCGTTGGTGGCATCGGCTCCATGGGAGAGGGGAGCGGAGACGGCGAGACGGATGGGGAACGGCTCATGCACAGGGAAGGAGCCGAGTTGGCAGAGTCCGTCGACAGGCGGGGCGTCGTGGCGCGGGAGTACTCCATGACAGACTCGTACGACGCAGAGGTGGGGAAATCGTACTCGTCACCCTCCTCCTCGTCCTCGTACCGTGCAAGCTCATCATCTTCGTCGTCGCTCATCGTCACGCTGTCATCCTCGTCGACCTCCTGTACAGACTTCAGGCCAGGGCGGTGGTCTTCATCGCTGGAATCGACATCCGTGAAGGAGCTCTCGGAGTCAATCGAGCGGAAGCCGAGGCCACGCTTCGCATGGACCATGGCCCGAGCCACAGGTACGCCATTGGAGATCGCGTTGAAAGGCCGGGGGGTATCAAGAAGACCGGCGTGCTCGAGATCGCGCTCCATTTCCTCGCGCATCTTCCTCTCCGCAAGGAGCTCCGCGCGGAGGCGGGCGCACTCGTCTTCAACATTGCGGAGACGCTCAGCTTCGGCCTTGAGGTGCGTCACCTCGTTCTGAGAGGACTGAAGACTGGTGTCACTGGCCGCAAGGCGCGCGATAGCGTCCTCGGCTTGTGCGGTCTTCTCTGCAAGGGACTTCTCGAGCGCAGACTTCTCGACTTCAAGAAGGCCAACACGCTGCCTAGCAACCCAAGCATCGCGGCGCTCCGTCTCTATGCGCTTGGCATGCATGTCGATCTGGTGCTGGAGGTCAGCGACGCGGGTGCGCCACCCATCCACGTCCTTCTTCAGCTCGTCGCGCTCTGCCTTCAGGTCGGCGATGAGCTGCAACATTTCGTCCGATGGCTCCGACGAGGCGTAGGAGGCATCCGAGGCGCACGAGACGGGGCGCGACCTAGATGAATGCGCAAGAGCGCGCTCTAGATCTGTGATGCGCTGGACGAGGGTCTCGTGCGCCTGAAATAAAAAATGCTGCTCGCTCATAGAGAGGGGGCGGCCGCGCTGCATGTTGAGCTGCCCGAGGTCCATGCTGCCCGAGGCCGAGCTGGAGGTGGACGTAGTACGGCGCTTGTCGAGGGTGCTCGACGTGGGGGTCATGTCCGGCGTGGGAAGGCCCCATACGGATACCGTTTGAGCATCGGCATTGGTCACATAAGAGATGCTGCTCCGACGGTTGGGCGACACAGATACGACGTTGTCGGTCATGACATTGAGCGGAGGCCGGCGATTGAGCGGAACAGGCGCAGACGGGGACGACGACAGAATGACGGACTGGCGCCGGTCTATCGCGCTGCCAAGCGTCGAGCTAGGGGACGAAGTCAACGTCAACGACTTCAGGCCTGGGCGGGGGCTGGGCGTGGGGAAAGGGGTAAGGATATCGGCCTGAAAAAGGCTGTTGGAAGACAGGGAAAGGGGACGAAGGTTCAAGCTCGCTGGTCTGGGGCGGACGGGAGCAGGCAGCGCGGCAGTCATGGTGGTGGGGACTGAGGCATGCCTCTCAGGGCTAGTTGCAACCGCCTTAGTTTCCTCTTCCTCCTCTTCCTCTTCCTCCTCGATAAGAGTGCCAAGCATCTCGCTTGAGCTCGCCGACGGCATGAACTTGATCGAGTCCCGCTTGCTGCCCATCAGGGTATTGAGTCCACCGTTGAATCCAGCCCCGATGCCAGGAGGGAATGACGGCTTCGTGGCTTTCGTCCTACATCAACAAAAGAACAGGTAGGGGTAAGTGAAGAATACTCACGAAAATCAAAGCTTCGTTTGGGGACCTCAGGCGCATCAAGCTCTGGAATTTCCACCGAAAAAGTACCTCTCGCATCCTTACCCTCCAATGCCCAAAGAGCGCGTCGACGAATCGAGTCCTTGTCTCCAAGGTTGATGTTATCCTCGGAGGAGGAAATGGGGATGCTCGGGAGAGAAACGCCCATCAAATCTGCGGACTCCCGCCGAGTCGACACAGACGAACGGCGGCGGTGGTGGGAGTTACGCTTCGCGCCAGAAATGGAGTTGTGTGGGGGGGACTGAGAGCGAGAGTCGTTCATGGATGTGGTTGAGACAGAGGTGGGGAGAGAGGGAGGGAGAGGAACAGAGACAGAGCTGTTGCGAGAGTGAGAGCGTGAATGGCGGGATGGGAAGTTTGCGCCGGAAGGTGAAACTGGTTTGCCAAAGGTAAAAGAGTTCATCTGAGAGATAGAGATGGGAGCAGTGAGTGGATGTCGAACGCAACGAGAAGGAGAAGAGCATATTCGCTGTGCCAACGCAAATCAAGAAGAAGCGATGGGGCATGCGCATCACACGAATGCACAAGCGGGCTTAGCGAGGATTAAGGCGCAGGGTCCCGCAGTTAAGATGAGGCGTCAAGGCCGAGAGATGGTTAAGGAGTTTGGGTGGTAGGGAGGTGCAAATATGCTCGGAAAGGAGAAAAACATACCCTCGTCCGCTCGGCGTCGACGCCGTCCTGGAAATGAGAGTCGTGGTCCATTTTAAACATGTATGGGTTTTTGAGTGGTTTTACAAAAAGAGAGACAGTTCCGTGACGGAGAGTGGGAGACAAACGAAGGACGGGACCACGGCGCAGGCCAGGAGGGATCAGAGGATCCGGGGGAGGATGAGGATGAGATGGCAGCCCTGGGCAAGAAGGCGCACGCCGTGGTTCGTTTTGTCTCCTGCGCCCCCACTCCGAGCCTCCCGGCCATCCCCGCCGCTCCGCCGGAATCGCCCACGTGTGCCTCTCGTCCTCGGCGGTCGGCAACCGCAACGCCCATCAGCCGTCTTCGATTGATCAATTAATTATTAATTCACTCCCGCTCCCAATATTCATATTAATGCCGTTACAACGTCCCCCCGGCCGCCTCTCCGTCTCCGCAACACAGAACAACGAACGCCACACGCGGCTCACCGACTTGTTCAAGGTGACCACACTGCGGACACAGGAGGGGCTCCGTACGGAGCGTTGCGCCCGTGCATACGACACGCAGCGGACCGAATAATCGCCGTAGAGACTGATTAAAAGCCGGTGCCTCGAGGCTCTCAGACGTGGTTCTCCCGCCACTCAGCACTCTTCTCTCGCCGCCGAACGACCCCCGCACGCGTGTGCTTTCACATGAACCATGGCCGCGGTAACTAGACTCATCCCAGGCCGCACCGTCTTCCTCGTCTGCGACATACAGACCCGCTTTCGTGCGTCTGCGCCCGCTCCCCTTAATTCCCGTCTGACCTGTCTGACCGGTCTTGATCCGGATCAGGTACCCTCATCCATGGCTTCGACCATGTTGTTGCCACCAGCGCCAGGATGCTCAAGCTCGCCAAGGTTCGTGCCCGCTCGGCCTCCGTCTCCCAGGATTCTACCATCGGAATGGCCATGATCGGCCGTCCTCTCCCCATTTCTGTGGCTTGTTAAGCTTTCCCCCGCGCAGCCAGTGTCCATTGCACATCTGTCCATTAATGTGGATCCACTGACACGATTTTGGCAGGTTTTGGATGTTCCGATCATCATCACGGAGCAGAACCCTCGAGGTGCGCCCAATGAAGTATCATATGTCTCCAGCCAACAAACACTGAACCCATCTCGGCCGGGCTCCCCACGGTTATGTCTTGTCGGTGACAGCACTCGGCCCCACAGTGCCCGAGCTCGATGCTGCGCCGCTCGGGAACCTCGTCCTCGGCGCATATGACAAGACCGCATTCTCCATGGCGATACCGCCGGTAACCGCGCTTCTCAAGAAGCACGATTTCAAGTCGATCGTCCTCTTCGGTATCGAGGTTAGTGGCGGCCGTATCGTCAGCTTCGTGACGGATGCACAGACGCTGATGTGCGATATGACATATGATTTGTCCGACTCCGGCTAATGCGAACAGTCGCACGTTTGCGTCCTGCAAACCGCCCTCGATCTCCTCCACCTAGGGTATGACGTGCACGTCCTTGCAGACGGCGTGTCGAGCTCGCGACTACAGGAGGTCCCCATCGCGCTTGCCCGAATGCGTCAGGCCGGTGCGCAGATTACGACCAGCGAGACCGCAGCATTCGAACTCCAAGGTCCGTCCTTGCTTTGCATATTTGAGATCATAACTCATGTGACCTTCGCCACCAACGTATGGGTTCTGCAGTTGACTCCAACAAGTCCAATTTCAAAGAGTTCTCCCGGATTATTAAGGAAGAGGCTGGGAATCGGCATAAGGCCCTTGATGCCCTGCTCCCGGCCGACAGCAAGCTATAATGTTCGTCTATGATCAGCCACGCTGAGTAGATCCCACAATTTAAACCAAGCATGCCTGATCAATTGATCGTGTATAGTGGCGGAATGTACAGCAGGACCATAGTTAATAGAGACATCCCTGTAGGAATAAACATAGCCAAGATACACTGTAGTAAACGGAACAAACTTCATCACAAAGGACAAACTTGCTAGGTAAAACATTGGACGAAGACAGGGAACCTATAGATACAGTTGAAAATATACACGATGTGAAGGCAAAGAGCGTAATGGGTGACAACTCGGAGCGATAGCGAGGGATAATGCAAAGACAGCAACTCAGCAATGCAACATATAGGAACCAAGAAGTGGTTAGGATGAGATGACCTTTTGCGGGTGTGGAGGGCAGAGATGATTCACTTCCTGTTGCCCGTGTGGAAGACTCGCATCGCAAGACTGGTGTGCCGCAGGACTGACTTCCACATGTCCTACGCCACGCGGATCAGCCTATGCACCCTCGGCGAAATCTCAGACGCCTGGACTCACCACCAACACGGCCGCCGGGCTGGTGCGCACCGTCAAATCCACTGCGGTGTGCCACTCCCCAACGAGGGCTTCAGCACGCTCATAGGACAGCTCCAAGTCGAGGCTGTCCTCGTCTTCGTCGTAATAGACCGTGAGAGGGTGCTACACGAGGGTGAAGTGGTATCAACATCGCTGACGACATGCAGGGGGCAAACGGCGTCGCAGGCGACCTACAATCACGACCACCTCGGGCTCCTCGACGATGATGTCGAGCGGCGGGGAGTAATCCACCGTGGGCTATGCGTCAAAAAAGATGGTGTCGGAGGTGCGGCGGCGGAGAACAGACCTGCGAAGCGCATTTACTCACGGCGTAGTTGGCCTCTACGTTTTGCCGAGGACCTCGCGAATATGGATGGAAGCGGCCGATGTGGGCAGCGCGGTATGCCGGGAGGCGGGAGGAGTCGAAGGGACGTGGCGACGAAGGGTACATTTTCGTCACGACGAATGTGAAAGAAGGGTATGGGGGATCGATGGGGGGCATGTATTGATGATGGCCACAACAGCGTGTATAGAACTATGGGAAGGGTGGTAAAAAGAGCGTGTGGCGCGAAGGGACGCGTTCAGTGGGTTGCCGAAGGAGAGTGGGGGAAAGGAGGAAGGAAGGCGGGGGTTGGGGTGGGTGCGAGGCTGGGCCACTTATAGTGTGACAGACGCAGAGATTTTCAAGAAGTCCACGGGTGCGCCCGTCAGGATCCTCTGGTGCCCGTCAGGACGGCGCGTACGCACCGACCCTTCACTTTCGACCGCCACACCGCCTCGTGCTCCCATCGTTGACTGTTGCTCCTTCCGCAGTTTCATCAACCCAACTTCCTCCTCCCTCCTGACGACCTATCGGGGACATGCAGTCCATAGTACGTCGCCAAGCCATCTACCGGAGGACCATGGTATGACAACGAGTTCCTCGGCGCGTTGTCGTGCATGGCTTACGCAGGTTCGCCCTCCAGGCAACGCCGGTAATGAAAGACTATAGAACAGCAGTGCAGTGCGGTATATGCACTATAATGTGGAGCAAACAGTCCACCTGGGTGCCATTCAGCTCCCTCTCATCGTACGGATGGGAGGGAGCAGAACGACTCGGAAGCGGTTGGCGGCATTTCCAGGGAATACCTTTCGGTTGAGCCCATACCCACGTACGTTGCAAAGCCCCTCGATGCGGTCGTCTTGACGATGCACTTGCAGGTCATTGCATATCTTTCCTCGACCTTCACCACCACGAGGGGAGGAGGGGGGAGGGGTTTGCTTGGCTCCAAGCGGGGTTCTCCTCGGACCAGTGCACGTCACGCGTGACTGCGTGACGACCGCGTCTTTGCAAGTTCGAGTGAGTCGCCGTCCTAACAACTGGCACCAGCTGGAGCCCTGTCGCCAGTCGTAACAGTAATTCACATTCTCAGGATATGTTTCACGTCGGTGTGTCATGACAACACCAGATGTACCAGCACCTCTGAACAACCTGCCCTGCCACTGCTCTGGGCACAGCCATTTCCGAGGGAAACAACCTGAGAATCCGCAGATGAACACCTCTGCCAAACACACAGAACAAGCCCTGCCCCTTCCCATCACCCTCGCCACAATACCATGTGGTACCAAAAAGCCCGCGAAGGTAACCGGCAACGCACCCATGATTCTAAACATACGGCTGTGCAGCCAGACAACCAGGCAGCGAACGAGCAATGCCACATATCTGTGAGCACTAATTTTTTGGTAGACGGGATTCTTCACATGCTTGAAGTGTAGGTCTCCAACCAGTGCAACAGGCTAACTTGCCTTGCGGGCTAACCTGTTGGGCTGGGGGGCTCTGACACAAGGCCAGTGCGTGCTGTGTTCGGGTTGTCGTCGAGGGTTGTCGGTGGGGCTTGCTCATGCCCACAAGATCGCTAGGTAAAAGTACATCTTGCGTACGGTGGACGTCGGTGCTGTTTGAGTTGGCTGGACAGGGGCCGCGAGGTGGTCACAGAGGTGGTCACAGAGGTGGTCATAGAGGTGGTCGCAGCCAGTCGATCAAGAGCATGGAGGATTCACATCTATGTTCAAACCAGACGCTTTTCGTGCCCAGCGAGAGGGAGAATGAAGACTCGATGGGGAGCAGAGGATATAGCCTGAGTGCAGGGAGTAACGGTCGTCGGGTTGCCTCACGCTCACGCGTCTCCAGTCGATGCATTTGCCCAGGCACGGGTGGCCTGGGGCCCAGACACCCGCCAAACATCAATCGACACTGCATGACCCTTGCCACCCGGCCCGATTCCAATCGCGCCTCGTACCAGTCTCGTACTCCCTCTCCCCGATCACCGATGATCTTGAAGCCTGACCTTCCTATGTCCTTACTCTCATCTCATCATTGCCCGTGAAGTTCAAGTTGTCCGCTGTCACGAATTCCTACAACGCCTCGCCTTTCGTTTGAAGCATCCACCAGTCATCAGCAGCTTTATGTTGTTGAAGTCGGCTACGATACTCCGGCCGCCGGGCGGGACGATCCACAAGAGACTGGGTTCGGGCCGGTGGAAGCATCCCACGATTTCTGTCGCAAGCCCACGGGCTTGGACGACTCCATAATGATGCTGAGGTGTTGTAGTAGCCTCAACTAGCATTGAACCTCAACAGCGGGCTATATCAAGCATCGACTGGCAGGCTGTTCCAGTTGCAAACGATGTAACGCCCATCCGGTTTTTTTTCGAACTACCCTCTTGACGACCTGCCAGACAGTCACGCCGCACGACAGCCCGCGCGGTGGAAGGAGGCTGGAAGGAGGAGGACTCAAAACCAGGACTACGGCACGTGCACCGTTCCCCCTTAGCCATGATAACTGCTAGCTAGGCAAGGAATACCCAGTCCCATGTTTTACGGAAGCCGCTCAGCCCCCACTGTGGACAAATAGTTATTCAGATTGTGCGTCTTCCGGTCCGAATTGCTAGGATCATTAAATACTCGGGATTCGCGCACCCAATGACAATCTCACTTCCTGGGCAATGGCAGTCTTCGTCATTGGCCAACTATCCTTGCCTTATACGCCTGAACCAGACTCAAAGCTTCGCATCGTCCATGGTTGTTAGTCAAGCATCATCTGAGCGACACAAAAACGCACGGATCAGGGCCAGCTCATATTGCATTCAACTCGTCCACTAATACAGGCTTGGCTCATATTCGATGATCCTAAAACAACCCCACAGCATTCCCACAATATGGGCGTTTCCTTCGGATGGCACCCGCGCCCAGGAGCTGGTGAGATCCGTCCAAATCCTCCTCGGGAAGTATGACATCCTTCACGAAGGTTCTGGAGTGTCCCCTCCTTCGGCCTGTGCATAGAGGTCGCGTCAGAACCGGTCTTCCAAGAACGTTATTCAGAGCACTCACATAGAACGGGTATCCCACGCGACGCTCAATTGCACCGGGGGGTTACGGTTCTTGTTCATTGATCGTCGGACAAACGTGACCCCCGTCTTTGTGCCCGGTCAGGTCGTGCATCCAACTCTGAGTCCCAGATGAGAGGAAAAAGACTCTGAGTACCGAGAACAGCGCGATGGCAGTAGCTCGTGCATACTAGGCAGATCACCCACGCCCCCTAATCTTACCAGTCGCAAACCATGCTCAAGGGCACTGGAATGGGCGACAGTTCAGCGAATTGTGACAGGAGATAGACCCACAAATAAGCTGCGAGTGCGGTGTCGAGTTCTGCAGGAGCGGCAAGTAGTGTGAAACCGCCACTTCGTTAGCAATTCGACTCCAAATCACAAAGTGGCTGCACAAGGTTTGCCTTTCTTTGTCTCCTCTTCATAGGAAGTCGTGCTGATTTCAATGTCCACAACAGATATAGGGTAGCCTGCCAAGACCCGCCTCCAGGGCCAGCCAGAATTTACGCCAAGATCGTGGAACGGTTTACACCACAGTGGCCGCGCTGCGGCGTGTCCACATTGACACTCGGAGAGGTGTCAATAGGGGTGGTCAGAGTGGACGATTCTGCTCGATTCTGGGGACGATTCTGGGAGCGATTCTGAACACGATTCTGGTCACCAGAATCGCGATTGTGGCAGAATCGAGCGGAATCGCAGAAGCGGCTCTGGAGGCGCTTCTGTCCCCAGAATCGCGATTTTGGCGTCGCGATTCTGCCTCGTCCCAGAATCGCCT